>JAUCBJ010007446.1:0-99334 GCA_032718475.1 Nemertoderma westbladi
TACGGTGGCTGAATGTGGCCAATTTAATTAATTTTAAAATGGGAAATATAAAAGGAAATTAATGAAATATAATTCCTTAAAACAGGAATTAATCAAATATAATTCAACCCAAAACAGGAATTAATCAAATATAATTCAACCCAAAACAGGAATTAATCAAATATAATTCAACCCAAAACAGGAATTAATCAAATATAATTCAACCCAAAACAGGAATTAATCAAATATAATTCAACCCAAAACAGGAATTAATCAAATATAATTCAACCCAAAACAGGAATTAATCAAATATAATTCAACCACAAACAGAATTTAATCAAATATAATTCAACCCAAAACAGGAATTAATCAAATATAATTCAAACATTTTGGAGGGAAATTTAAAATACTGTCTCAGTGCAGTGCAGCAAATTGTCGTTTCCTTTTCAGTCTATCAGTGCAGTACTGCAGTAACGGTTGCCCGTACCTCTGTAAGCTTAGCTGCTTAGTTCTGTGGTTAGTTGTTAATCTTTTAATCACTACTGACTACCAACAGACCGATACGACCTGACTACGGGGAAATCCGGCAGCTTTACCTTACCAATCTTCAGAAAGACCGGTAATTCCGTAGGATTAGTTAGTTCAGTAGTTGTATATAGAACTGTACTGCAGGTGTACTACTAGTATCTGCATGCTGCATTGCAGCTGCATTTTTAAGAATGCTGTGCCGGCTTGTCGACAAAATTGCGCCGCCACAACTCCCTATCACCCATGACATCATGACATTTTGTACTACCATCATTACGTAGATCGGTAGTCAGTAGTGCTGTAGTGATTAAAAGATTAACAACTAACCACAGAACTAAGCTTACAGAGCTACGGGCAACCGTTACTGCAGTACTGCACTGATAGACTGAAAAGGAAACTGACAATTTGCTGCACTGCACTGAGACAGTATTTTAAATTTCCCTCCAAAATGTTTGAATTATATTTGATTAATTCCTGTTTTGGGTTGAATTATATTTGATTAATTCCTGTTTTGGGTTGAATTATATTTGATTAATTCCTGTTTTGGGTTGAATTATATTTGATTAATTCCTGTTTTGGGTTGAATTATATTTGATTAATTCCTGTTTTGGGTTGAATTATATTTGATTAATTCCTGTTTTGGGTTGAATTATATTTGATTAATTCCTGTTTTGGGTTGAATTATATTTGATTAATTCCTGTTTTGGGTTGAATTATATTTGATTAATTCCTGTTTTGGGTTGAATTATATTTGATTAATTCCTGTTTTGGGTTGAATTATATTTGATTAATTCCTGTTTTGGGTTGAATTATATTTGATTAATTCCTGTTTTGGGTTGAATTATATTTGATTAATTCCTGTTTTGGGTTGAATTATATTTGATTAATTCCTGTTTTAAGGAATTATATTTCATTAATTTCCTTTTATATTTCCCATTTTAAAATTAATTAAATTGGCCACATTCAGCCACCGTAAATTTCCCTCTATAATGTGCGGATGACAACGACAAAGAGCAGCCCTGTTTTTAACATCTTGGCGCAGCTATACAAAGTCGTTCAACTGGTCTGCTCTTGGGGTTATTTGGTGTCAGTATCAGACTACATAAAACAGTAATCTTTCCAATGAGATCATACTGGTCCAGGAATCGTTAATAGTTACGCCAGAACAGATATTTATTAATTATATCGAATTAGTATGTCAGTAATTTATCCATTAATAACTACAAATGAATATTATTATCATTTTATCTACATAATATATTTCAGCCTAATATATCATATATCACATATATATATTTCAGCAATGTGATATTAAGTAATATAAAGTGGCACAAAGCCGGGTTTATATACTTTCTCCGTCACACTGAAATTTGAAAAAGACGTGCTAGCAGAACAATGAAATCTGCCTTGCCGCGGCATGACTGGTCCTCTCTGTTGCAACAGCCAAGTGTGAGATCCAGTTTCACACCACAGCTGAGCAACAGGTATAAGGTTCTCTGAGGCGGCAGATCACTGCATGGGCTATACTGCCTTCACAGAAACAGTTAAGTTAGCAGCTGCAGAAACAGGACAGCCTTGAATTGGCTTTCCAGGATTTGGAAGTCACCGATAATTAATCGGAAACTTAAGGTCCGATTATTTAGAGCAGCAGTAGTTCCAGTACTCCTCTATGGGAGTCCATGCTGGGCTCTAACTGCTGAGGACACCAAATCTCTGGATGGTACATTCACAAGAATGCTACGCCGGGTTCATTGTGTCAAGTACAATGCACACATCTCCAACCAGACACTATATAACATTGGAGGTGTCTCTTTGGTTCCCCCAAGCTTGACACTAGAACAAAATTGCCTCCGCTTTGCAGGACATTGCTTTCGCCATGAGGACCAGCCAGTGCATAATCTTGTACTTTGACAGCCTCATGGAGTGAATAAGCATGGTGGACAGCCCATGACTTTCTTGAGACGCATCTTAAAGGACACTGGCCTTGAAGATGCGGATGATCTAGCAAATGTCATGGGTGATAGGGAGTTGTGGCGGCGCAATTTTGTCGACAAGCCGGCACAGCATTCTTAAAAATGCAGCTGCAATGCAGCATGCCGATCCTAGTAGTGAAACTCACTGAAAATTCGTCACAGCCGTCATTACTGAAAACATTAAGGAAACTGATTTCAAAATTGCAATCCCGATCCCGAAAATCGTGATCCCGAAAAAAACAATCCCGATCCCAGAAATCCCGCAAAGTCTGATCTCGTTTAAACACAACCACTTTGTTTAACGAAGAATTATTTATCCAAACTTAAATTTGATATAATACATATATATTACATTTACGAAACCCGAAGGTTTCTCCCCATTGGCTGTTCCCTTACCTTAGAAACACGAAGATTCCTCCCCATTGGCTGTTCCCTTATTTAGAAACACGAAAGTTCCTCCCCATTATTGGCTGTTCCTGTTCCCTTACCTTAGAAACACGATGGTTCCGCCGCATTGGCTGTTCCCTTACCTTAGAAACACGAATAAACCCCCCCATTGGCTATTCGCTTATCTTATAAACATATTTGAAGGTTCCAACCCATTGGCTGTTCCCTTGCCTTAGAAACACGAATAAACCTCCCCATTGGCTGTTCCCTTACCTTTTGTATCAACAAAATCGATTTATATATCCAACAAACTCACCTCTGTTATTTAGCCCTTGGAACACAGCGTCGGCGATCTGGATTCCCAAAGCGCCGTACGACAAATACAACGGATTGTCTCCAGTAAAAACATCGTAGTTCAGTATGTGAGCAGGTAACACGACGGTGCTCATCCACTGAGCATAGTTCACTCCGGGAGTGCTCGGCTCAAGTTCAGGGGGCCACTCGCCCGGTCTCCTAGGGACAGACAATCTGTCGTACATCATACGCACCCTAGTGGCTACTCTGAGAATCTCTTTATTCCGGTAGAATTGATCAGCAACCAATGTAATATCTTCGAACCGGTGCACAAATCGAGTGGAGTCGTTGAATATATCCGGGTATCCGTTGATTAAACCAACACAATCGGTTTTGTCTTTCGCTTTTACTTTGAGTTCATCATCCATCCACGTAGTTTCCCCGACAACGTCTTGGACGGCGGATTTTATGTTCCCAAACATAGAAGATATCGCTGATTCTCCTTGGAATCTTTGGGAAGTCATTAAGAGATAGGCGGTTGCCATCGGTAGAGTTTGCATCGTCTGGTCTAGACAGTGGTTGTCGAGGGTTTCTATGGTACCAGCGGACAGTATTCGGTTGACAAACAGACTCCAATGATGGAAGTATTTTTCGTTGAGATCAGGGAGAGATTCTACTGCGAGAGTGAGGTAGAGGAATTTTCTAAGTGTCAACTCGAGATTAACGGTATTGTTGTTCTTGGAGAGTTTGGTGAATATGTTATTAAGAGCTTGGAAGTATTTCGGTTGTGGGAAGTTCACTTGGAAAGAGTAGTCAACGTGATTTGGAAGTAAACCTCTAAGCAGTTGGATCCAATTAATTCCCAGATCCTTAGTTAAATTAATAACATCACCTACAGTAACTATGTTAAATGCTTTATTCAGGTGATCAACAGGAATCTCTTCCAGAGCTGTTGCGATGTTGAACACCATGTTGAACACGTCTAGAGCTTGTTGTTTTAGGGCGATTTGTTCGCTATACCCGAATTGTTGAGCTGTGTACTCTAAGAACTCAACTACCTCGTCTTTCCTGAAGAAACCCAGAATCATGTTTGATACTATGTTGTTACTGTAACCATGGTCACTGATGTCGATACTGAGCAGCGGGAATTTTGGTTGGCGGATGTTGACGAGGTATCCTGTGGGATTGCTGTAATCCGATATCACCTCTATAATGAATAAAGGGAATCTCGCGTGATCGCGAATCAGACGGAGAAGGGTGTCCGTGAGGTCCCAGGTGGGGTCGGGTTCCGGGTTGAGTAGGTTCAGGTTGCCAAGGATATCGTTGAGAAGGTCCAAAGCAGGACTGATAGTGATCTCATCACGTGCAGTCTTATTGGTGCAGCTTTGAAACAAAGTCCTTGCCAAACGCGAAGGTAAGTTTGTCTGATATTGAATTGGTTTGTGCAATAAGTATATTAGTTTATCCCGCATTATATTGGCACCAATAACTTGGGGTCGAGGGGTGTTGAATGGAGTTCTACCGCACGCGAATTCGTAGAAATCGACGCATGGGTCAACCGTTCTATTCATATTGGTGTAGAGTCGATTAGCCAATCGGATAGTGTGTAGAGAGCCGGAGTATGTTGTGGTCTTCTTTGGTTGTTTATTTTGGCTAATCAAAGTGACAATGGTGATGAAACTAAATATAAAACCAACGGCGATGGATATCAATAATACCTTCTCCAACATCGTCCTTACGTTCCAACTACCCTTTACCTGGAAAAAATAAGCCGTTGTTTATCGTCTGTTTAACCTAAACAGGATGACAAAATTGATAATCAGAAATAAATTAAATATCGTTAATTTATATTTTACTGTCTCATCAGTTAATCCCCACGCATCCAAAATGTGTAAAGCAAACTTAAAATGATACAGTAGGTGTAATGCAAACTTTAAGAAAAGTATTGCTGTATTAGACATTAAATATAAATCGATAATCCTTGATAAACCGAATATTATAAATAGTAAGCGAAACGAGACAGCTGCAATCACAGTAACATGTTTAAACCCCTAAGCCACCACCGGTACCCAGCTGCAATCACAGTAACATGTTTAAACCCCTAAGCCACCACCGGTACTCAGCTGCAATCACATAGTAACATATTTAAACCCCTAAGCCACCACAGGTACTCAGCTGCAATCACAGTAACATGTTTAAACCCCTAAGCCACCACCGGTACTCAGCTGCAATCACAGTAACATGTTTAAACCCCTAAGCCACCACCGGTACTCAGCTGCAATCACATAGTAACATATTTAAACCCCTAAGCCACCACAGGTACTCAGCTGCAATCACAGTAACATGTTTAAACCCCTAAGCCACCACCGGTACTCAGCTGCAATCATATAGTAACATATTTAAACCCCTAAGCCACTACCGGTACACAGCTGCAATCACATAGTAACATGTTTAAACCCCTAAGCCACCAACCACCGGTACTCAGCTGCAATCACATAGTAACATGTTTAAACCCTTAAGCCACTACCGGTACTCAGCTGCAATCACAACATGTTTAAACCCCTAAGCCAATACCAGTATTCAGCTGCAATCACATAGTAACGTGTTTAAACCCCTAAGCCGCTACCGGTACTCAGCTGCAATCACAACATGCTTAAACCCCTAAGCCACCACCGGTACTCAGCTGCAATCACATGTTTACATGGTAACATGTTTAAACCCCTAAGCCACCACCGGTACTCAGCTGCAATCACATATTAACATGTTTAAACCCCTAAGCCACTACCAGTACTCAGCTTCAATCACATAGTAACATGTTTAAACCCCCAAGCCAATACCGGCACTCAGCTGCAATCACATAGTAACATGTTTAAACCCCTAAGGCTAAGCCAATACCGGTACTCAGCTGCAATCACATAGTAACATGTTTAAACCCCTAAGCCACCACCGGTACTCAGCTGCAATCACATACTGTAGTAACATGTTTAAACCCCTAAGCCACTACCGGTACTCAGCTGCAATCACATGTTTAAACCCCCAAGCCAATACCGGTACTCAGTGTAATACGTACGTCGAATACGTAAGGGAAAGGCATGGGCAGCCTTGAATAGGCTTTCCAGGATTTGGAAGTCACCGAGAATTAATCGGAAACTTAAGGTCCGATTATTTAGAGCAGCAGTAGTTCCAGTACTCCTCTATGGGAGTCCATGCTGGGCTCAAACTGCTGAGGACACCAAATCTCTGGATGGCACATTCACAAGAATGCTACGTCGGGTTCATTGTGTCAAGAACAATGCACACATCTCCAACCAGACACTATATAACATTGGAGGTGTCTCATTGGTTCCCCCAAGCCTGACACTAGAACAAAATCGCCTCCGCTTTGCAGGACATTGCTTTCGCCATGAGGACCAGCCATTGCATAATCTTGTACTTTGGCAGCCTCATGGAGTGAATAAGCATGGTGGACAGCCCATGACTTTCTTGAGACGCATCTTAAAGGACACTGGCCTTGAAGATGCGGATGATCTAGCAAATGTCATGCGGGTGATAGGGAGTTGTGGTGGCGCAATTTTGTCGACAAGCCGACACAGCATTCTTAAAAATGCAGCTGCAATGCAGCATGCTGATCTTAGTAGTAGGTACTCAGCTTCAATCACATAGTAACATGTTTAAACCCCTAAGCCACCACCGGTACTCTACTAACTCGAGACAAAGGTTTCTGCCAGTCGATATTCACATTGAAACGCAATCTTGAACCGCATGACTTGTTGTTATCCGTCTCCATAGTTACGACTGTGTCTTTCTTTATCACCGAGAACTTTACATTCCCGTTTGGATGCCCGTTCCCAATCTCCGTAGAGAGAGGCGTAGCTTCAGTGATTTCTGAATCTATTAGCTGAAAAAAACGTTTAAAGACAATAAATTTTATGTATTTAAATAGTATATTTATTACAGGGTAGGGTATAACTATCAATACCAAAGCTTTGAAAGTTTCAATATACAACAGCCATTGTTCGTAGAATGGAGTGTGTCAGTGATGTTAATGTCAATAGTGTGAAGGTTCAGATAACATATCAATGACGCCATGGACTCACTAATAACTCATTATGTTTCTTTATTGACACAGCACGAGCACACTATCTGTAAGACCATGCGAATCCTAGTTTTAGACTCCCTAGCTACTACACTCACCTCATCTATTTTATCATGCTCTTCTTCTTTAACTATAGTTTCCGCCTCTTTATCCACCCTCTCTTTAACCGATATATTAACCTTCTCTACATTAATCAGGTCAGTTTCTTTTGAATCAACTTCTCTTAAACTCGACTTGGAATTATATTTATCGTCTTCTATTAAATCAGTTTGGCTGTCAGTCGCGTCCATCTTTATATTAATACTCGTTCAATATAAAACAAATTGTAACAAAGAGCGTATAAATAAATATTATATTTTGAATCATACTGCACCCAAATATTTCCACCACCACCTATTTTAAGATGATACGTTAAAACACTTACGGGGTACGTTATTAAGTTTCAATTTATCTGTCAATAACTATTCGACTCAGTCAGTTATTAACAAGTAAATCGACTGAAAAACCATACTTTAATAAATACTTAAATAATGTTCGAGTATCTTGATTAAATCATCTGAATATAATCTGAATACGTAGAATGTGATTTACATCTCTTATTTGCATCGTAATAATACAGATTTTACTATACAGTACAATTTTAATTAATTATAAAATTATAAATAGTTAACTTTTTCCTTGTAACTAACTTTTCCAACTACAACTCTTTAAAAAACAAACATGATTACTTTCACTTAACCTCAGTATTCTTTATACCGAAGTTATGCATGCACGTTAGAATGTTAGAGCCTCTTCATATAACAAAAGAGCCAATCTGACAGCCACTGAGCGAACGTTACAACTCAACTCAATCCAAAGGAGTATGGAAGTTATTTATCGAAAGTTGCAGGGACAGTAAGAAAGAAGAAGGAATGTAGTGTACCCAGGGGTAATGACGCAGAACAGGCCTAGCCGTTGTCGGTACAATATACCTGGAGTTATCTTACCATGGATTTATTACTCATCATTTCATCATGTTGGGATCAAATAAGCCCTTCAGTGAATGGGAGTGCAGTGAGAGAGATTCCTGGGGTTGTTCATAAAGATAAGGGAATAGCAAGTTTCGGAGCAAGGCCTATTTAGCAATGGAAATACACAGCAGTAGAGATCAAAGCCAAGTTTAAACTGCAACAACTACAACATACATGACGATAATGGAGATCCTTTTGTAATAATTGTCTATCATGCACTTGTAAAAAAATATTCAATAACATTTGAGACATTAATTATATGTGACAACAATTCGTATTCCATAACAATATGCTAATCCGGTACCTTTTAGAAGTATGTGAGAATAAAATTAGATTAAATTCGAGCGATAACAAAAAATAATTGAAATATAACCATTGTAAACGCTGCACACTGTAATTATTGCGGATTGCGCATATACATACACTACAGTAGGTGGTGGCATTATAACAACGAGCTACGTATATGTTTATCTCGGCCAGCATCTAATAATGCTTCTCTCCTACTGGCTGTAAATACAGGCACCCTCCATTCCTGGGACAAGGACAGGCCGACGGCTAATGATCAATAATAGGCTAGTTTAGAGGCCCACTAAGGTTGTACGGTGAGTCATTGTTGAGGAGGGCCCCTATTAACTAGCTAGTTAACGAATGCCGGACGTACCACCCGCTGTCAGCTTCTCTCCCATAGTTCCCATCAACTGGGCCTAACTATGTTAAAGGTAATAAAGTTAACAGCAATCCTCGAGGGAGGTAGGTACATTCAGTGTCACTTTCCGATACCAAACAAACAGACGAATGGCATTATTATAATATGAATATGAATATTGTTTAATTAATAACGAGCTTGTATCGTTGTGTGACTAAAATCACCTTTAGTGATTTTAAATGCGTTAGCGTTTATACGGCGAGTAAAAAGTATTTCGGGAAAATGCAGATAACGAAGAGGACAAAAATCCTTCATGTTTGTAAAAGATTTTGTTTTCTTTGAACGATTCACTTTTGAATTTGAACTTAAACGTAATAATTTTTAATTAATCGATTTTTGAATAATTAGATTTATTGATCTAACTTGATTTATTTATCTAACTTTGCATTGAGATAAGGGGTATAGTGGTAGGGTTTACGAAATTTTATAAAGTTATTGAAAATTCTGAAAATATACTCTGTTTTACTGAGACTCGTGCTGCGCGAAGGCCACGAAGTGTTAAGCCGTACAATAGATGATGCTATTCAATCGTTATTTTAATATCAGCATAGACTCTTTAAACTCAGTATAGTTTCATTCAGTGTTCACGGTAAGAGCAGGCGCTTTGATAAGACCAATCTGTTTCCTAAAGGAAAATATTTGGCATTACAAATTATGGACAAAGTTCATATCTTCATTAGAGTAGCAGCCAGACATGACGCAATATAATTACATAATAAATTAGATAACATGTTGAGTTTATTTAATCTTCACCCAATAAGGTACCTACCACTAACTTTGTATATAAAACTGTTGTATTTCCGTATTATTAGTTATACTCTATGCCATTGCTATGGCTGTGGTTACCAGTTATATACGTATTATACACATTAGTATTTCGTACATTTTCAATTCTTAAAAAAATAATAAAATTATATTAAAAGTACAGGTAACAACACCATAATAGCTGTTATCTGTTTACCATGAATATTCTAGCATTGTCTAACAAATCGGTTATACCTAACTCGTTCGGTCGTATGCTAACGTTACAAGAAATATGTTATACCAGTCTCACTCGCACATTGGCGACATCTATTGTTACTGCGGAGTATAGGAAATTGTTTTATGCTGATTGTAACAACGGAACAAGCGCTGTTATCTCTAACTGGTTGGGGGTTTTACGACCCCGAATTCGCCTGTCCCTTCGCAAGTATATCCTCCGCTCATATGTACTGTACTAGCATGCGATCAACTTCGCCTTATTTATGAGGATGACCATTTACCCACCCCAGATGACGACACCCCAGAAATAACCTTGAGGTACATTATGAAATCCTACAAGGATATATTTTTGGGCCAATGCTTCTTCCCTGTTGATATTATTGAAGATAAATTATTGTTAGACGGACAATTTATTCCATGTGATGTAATTTTCATTCTATTAGATTGGTTACCCATGATGTCTCTAGGATTGAGAGAATTGGATCTGAAAGAATTTGATCGCGAAAACCTTATAAAGCCTTCGACGAGTATTGGTACTGTTAAATTCCCTCATATCAACGCTCTAAAGAAGAGATTGCTGGCTCTAAAGAAGAGATTGCTGCCTATTATGGGCTATCAGAAGGTTCACTTTTTGAAGTTCCCCCAACTCACCACTCTGAGGATGGGAATCACTCGCGAGATCAGTCTCACTACTATCGTGCGATGTTGTCCAAAACTTGAAACATTAAGTATTCCAGGAATTCCCCTTTTAGGTGTCACGCCTGTCACCTTTCCGGAACTTAAAAAACTTAAAAGATTGAAAACTTTGACCATAACCAGATGTACAATGGCAGTCAATATTTTAATCTGATAAATTTACATAAATTATTACCCCATGTTTCTATTATCATTAAAGGAGCAGCATATGATTCAATGGGTTTACTATTGGGTTTAAGTAAACGTGGAGGAATAAACCCAAAGAAATTCGAGTTTATTGATTTTCATTTAGCTCGTACCCTAGATCTATATAGGCCTGACTTTGCTAACCCATTTCTAGACTTCATACTCCCCCAGTGCAAGGATACAGTTGAGGAAATTAGCTTAAATATGATTTGGCAGTGTCCAGATCAATCAGAAGAATTACATATAATATTCGATCAAATACAGCGATTTACCAACTTAAAGGAGTTAAAATTTTATAATCTCAAAATTGGAGTTATTCCGGAAGCTGTAAACAAAGAAATTACATTACCGCAGATCATTCGAGTGAAATTTGTAGATTGCGGTGTTTCATCGGTTGATTTAGGTAATATGTTCCCTAATTTAAAGGAATTGAATCTCGCCAATATTACATTAGATGTTGAATATGACAAAATACCAGCAATGAGATCTGTAGAAACCCTTACGCTACTGCGTGTGAGAACGAGTTTTATGTCTCTTTTAAAGACCCTACTAAGCTTCCCCAGGTTGACTAATCTCACAGTCACCCCATTTTCATGATGATGAACTGACAGAGACTTAAGAAGATATTCTACGCAATGTTTTTATTTGCTTTAGAAAACCCCGTTTAAGGATTGAGGGAGAGGTTTACAGATCAGTGGTCATGTAATGGGAAACGAAAGGTTTATATGTGATAATACGGAATCGGTATGTAAAGAATTATCGACCAGATTAAAACGAAATAATAACTCAACTATGCCCATAATTATTTACTTGTAAATATTTAACAGTAAAATTGACTTTGTATTTTATTTCATTCCAAGATTGTAACATTAAGAAACACCGGACTGATAAAAAGAAATGCCGATGAACTTTTGTAGTTGAAAAGTGCTGTTTGCACCGAATTTTAGAAACAACCATTAATATTGGCCATTTTATTTATAAAGATAATTATAAATTAACTTTACCTTAAGGAAATAATTATAATAATTCAAATATAATCATATAATATATAAATGGAAATACTTTTTTTTGCTACAGTAATAATGTTATCATATAAGATTATATGGATTATTACGTTGTTGGATTAATTTGCCTGTGATTTCTACAGTATTATAGGGCTTACTGCAAACTATAAACTTAAACTTTATTTATACATTCATTAATTATAAGTATTTTTCTCATAAGTACATATACTGTAATAGTGAACATAAATAATTGAAATTGTAACTTCTTATTTTGTTAAATTTTATATTTTATAATTATAATTAGTTATTGGTTTCTTTAATTAGGAGCCCGCTCGACAGCGGGATACTTACTGTAAAAATCTCAGGTCATATAACACTGACTCACTCACGCACTGACTCACTCACTGATAATAATCCAGATTCAGGCACTTCCTGCCTGGTGTTTATGATGAAATTTTGCATGTCCATTGCTTTGGTGGTTTCGCGTTACAAAATTTCAGATCGATTCTATGTGTGGTATTCGATATATTTCGTTTTTTTACATTATTTTGTCGTGAAATAAAATGTATTTAGACATTCATTGACAGCTGTGGCAAAGGAATACATAGAGAGGTGGCTTTAGGAGTATTATTGGGCGGGCCTGAACCAATCGAATACATCAAAGGATTAATTAATTAATTAATTAGAAAAGTAAGCAAGCTGGCGATAATAAGACCGGCCATAGACAAACATAGTGTAGTTGGTTCCCTCCCCATTGCACATGCACAGCTTGCTTACATTCTGAGAGAGAAATCCCAGCCCCTAAATGTCATTATGAACCAAATATTTGAACGACCCTTTGCTTATAATTCAATCAGCTGGTCCACCAGCTAACTTAAAAGTGAGTAAACTTACAGATATTCACATAGGATTCACTGGTGAGTAAACTTACAGATATTCACATAGGATTCACTGGTGAGTAAACTTACAGATATTCACATAGGATTCACTGGTGAGTAAACTTACAGATATTCACATAGGATTCACTGGTGAGTAAACTTACAGATATTCACATAGGATTCACTGGTGAGTAAACTTACAGATATTCACATAGGATTCACTGGTGAGTAAACTTACAGATATTCACATAGGATTCACTGGGATTAGATATTCAGCTGACGGGGTAATACATTTAGAAGGAAACTAAATTTATTATTTGGCTGTATTTGTTGTTATATTTATCTGGTTGTGAATTGATGGGCATTTTTTTATAAATATTCGGTAATCTTATATCTTGTAAATGTGCTTGATAATAAAATTATTTGCTTCATATTATATTTTTGTTAGTCGTAGCAAAGTTTAATTTCTTATTATGTGGGACGAGCCACAAAGTCAGCTAGCCTCACACCTTACAGTTTCCCTTACAGTCTTACAGTTTAATAATGAACTTCTTCTCCAATGAAATTATTATCTTTTAAATTAACCCTATTTACTAAAAGCTTTCCGTTCATCCTCAGCTATTACTCAAACTCTTACATCCCCTCTCTGGTGTACCAATCAAGGTGACTCAAACTCTTACATCCCCTCTCTGGTGTACCAATCAAGGTGACTCAAACTCTTACATCCCCTCTCTGGTGTACCAATCAAGGTGACTCAAACTCGTACATCCCTCTCTGGTGTACCAATCAAGGTGACTCAAACTCTTACATCCCCTCTCTGGTGTACCAATCAAGGTGACTCAAACTCTTACATCCCCTCTCTGGTGTACCAATCAAGGTGACTCAAACTCTTACATCCCCTCTCTGGTGTACCAATCAAGGTGACTCAAACTCTTACATCCCCTCTCTGGTGTACCAATCAAGGTGACTCAAACTCTTACATCCCCTCTCTGGTGTACCAATCAAGGTGACTCAAACTCTTACATCCCCTCTCTGGTGTACCAATCAAGGTGACTCAAACTCTTACATCCCCTCTCTGGTGTACCAATCAAGGTGACTCAAACTCTTACATCCCCTCTCTGGTGTACCAATCATGGTGACTCAAACTCTTACATCCCCTCTCTGGTGTACCAATCAAGGTGACTCAAACTCGTACATCCCCTCTCTGGTGTACCAATCAAGGTGACTCAAACTCGTACATCCCCTCTCTGGTGTACCAATCAAGGTGACTCAAACTCGTACATCCCCGCTCTGGTGTACCAATCAAGGTGACTCAAACTCTTACATCCCCTCTCTGGTGTACCAATCAAGGTGACTCAAACTCTTACATCCCCTCTCTGGTGTACCAATCAAGGTGACTCAAACTCGTACATCCCCTCTCTGGTGTACCAATCAAGGTGACTCAAACTCGTACATCCCCTCTCTGGTGTACCAATCAAGGTGACTCAAACTCGTACATCCCCTCTCTGGTGTACCAATCAAGGTGACTCAAACTCTTACATCCCCTCTCTGGTGTACCAATCAAGGTGACTCAAACTCGTACATCCCCTCTCTGGTGTACCAATCAAGGTGACTCAAACTCGTACATCCCCTCTCTGGTGTACCAATCAAGGTGACTCAAACTCGTACATCCCCTCTCTGGTGTACCAATCAAGGTGACTCAAACTCTTACATCCCCTCTCTGGTGTACCAATCAAGGTGACTCAAACTCTTACATCCCCTCTCTGGTGTACCAATCAAGGTGACTCAAACTCTTACATCCCCTCTCTGGTGTACCAATCAAGGTGACTCAAACTCGTACATCCCCTCTCTGGTGTACCAATCAAGGTGACTCAAACTCTTACATCCCCTCTCTGGTGTACCAATCAAGGTGACTCAAACTCTTACATCCCCTCTCTGGTGTACCAATCAAGGTGACTCAAACTCTTACATCCCCTCTCTGGTGTACCAATCAAGGTGACTCAAACCCTTACATCCCATCTCTGGTGTACCAATCAAGGTGACTCAAACTCTTACATCCCCTCTCTGGTGTACCAATCAAGGTGACTCAAACTCGTACATCCCCTCTCTGGTGTACCAATCAAGGTGACTCAAACTCTTACATCCCCTCTCTGGTGTACCAATCAAGGTGACTCAAACTCTTACATCCCCTCTCTGGTGTACCAATCAAGGTGACTAAAACTCGTACATCCCTCTCTGGTGTACCAATCAAGGTGACTCAAACTCGTACATCCCCTCTCTGGTGTACCAATCAAGGTGACTCAAACTCTTACATTCCCTCTCTGGTGTACCAATCAAGGTGACTCAAACTCTTACATCCCCTCTCTGGTGTACCAATCAAGGTGACTCAAACTCTTACATCCCCTCTCTGGTGTACCAATCAAGGTGACTCAAACTCTTACATCCCCTCTCTGGTGTACCAATCAAGGTGACTCAAACTCGTACATCCCTCTCTGGTGTACCAATCAAGGTGACTCAAACTCGTACATCCCCTCTCTGGTGTACCAATCAAGGTGACTCAAACTCTTACATCCCCTCTCTGGTGTACAAATCAAGGTGACTCAAACTCTTACATCCCCTCTCTGGTGTACCAATCAAGGTGACTCAAACTCGTACATCCCTCTCTGGTGTACCAATCAAGGTGACTCAAACTCTTACATCCCCTCTCTGGTGTACCAATCAAGGTGACTCAAACTCTTACATCCCCTCTCTGGTGTACCAATCAAGGTGACTCAAACTCGTACATCCCTCTCTGGTGTACCAATCAAGGTGACTCAAACTCATACATCCCCTCTCTGGTGTACCAATCAAGGTGACTCAAACTCTTACATCCCCTCTCTTGTGTACCAATCAAGGTGACTCAAACTCTTACAACCCCTCTCTGGTGTACCAATCAAGGTGACTCAAACTCTTACATCCCCTCTCTGGTGTACCAATCATGGTGACTCAAACTCTTACATCCCCTCTCTGGTGTACCAATCAAGGTGACTCAAACTCGTACATCCCCTCTCTGGTGTACCAATCAAGGTGACTCAAACTCGTACATCCCCTCTCTGGTGTACCAATCAAGGTGACTCAAACTCGTACATCCCCGCTCTGGTGTACCAATCAAGGTGACTCAAACTCTTACATCCCCTCTCTGGTGTACCAATCAAGGTGACTCAAACTCTTACATCCCCTCTCTGGTGTACCAATCAAGGTGACTCAAACTCGTACATCCCCTCTCTGGTGTACCAATCAAGGTGACTCAAACTCGTACATCCCCTCTCTGGTGTACCAATCAAGGTGACTCAAACTCGTACATCCCCTCTCTGGTGTACCAATCAAGGTGACTCAAACTCTTACATCCCCTCTCTGGTGTACCAATCAAGGTGACTCAAACTCGTACATCCCCTCTCTGGTGTACCAATCAAGGTGACTCAAACTCGTACATCCCCTCTCTGGTGTACCAATCAAGGTGACTCAAACTCCTCTGGTGTACCAATCAAGGTGACTCAAACTCTTACATCCCCTCTCTGGTGTACCAATCAAGGTGACTCAAACTCTTACATCCCCTCTCTGGTGTACCAATCAAGGTGACTCAAACTCTTACATCCCCTCTCTGGTGTACCAATCAAGGTGACTCAAACTCGTACATCCCCTCTCTGGTGTACCAATCAAGGTGACTCAAACTCTTACATCCCCTCTCTGGTGTACCAATCAAGGTGACTCAAACTCTTACATCCCCTCTCTGGTGTACCAATCAAGGTGACTCAAACTCTTACATCCCCTCTCTGGTGTACCAATCAAGGTGACTCAAACCCTTACATCCCATCTCTGGTGTACCAATCAAGGTGACTCAAACTCTTACATCCCCTCTCTTGTGTACCAATCAAGGTGACTCAAACTCGTACATCCCCTCTCTGGTGTACCAATCAAGGTGACTCAAACTCTTACATCCCCTCTCTGGTGTACCAATCAAGGTGACTCAAACTCTTACATCCCCTCTCTGGTGTACCAATCAAGGTGACTAAAACTCGTACATCCCTCTCTGGTGTACCAATCAAGGTGACTCAAACTCGTACATCCCCTCTCTGGTGTACCAATCAAGGTGACTCAAACTCTTACATCCCCTCTCTGGTGTACCAATCAAGGTGACTCAAACTCTTACATCCCCTCTCTGGTGTACCAATCAAGGTGACTCAAACTCTTACATCCCCTCTCTGGTGTACCAATCAAGGTGACTCAAACTCTTACATCCCCTCTCTGGTGTACCAATCAAGGTGACTCAAACTCGTACATCCCTCTCTGGTGTACCAATCAAGGTGACTCAAACTCGTACATCCCCTCTCTGGTGTACCAATCAAGGTGACTCAAACTCTTACATCCCCTCTCTGGTGTACCAATCAAGGTGACTCAAACTCTTACATCCCCTCTCTGGTGTACCAATCAAGGTGACTCAAACTCGTACATCCCTCTCTGGTGTACCAATCAAGGTGACTCAAACTCTTACATCCCCTCTCTGGTGTACCAATCAAGGTGACTCAAACTCTTACATCCCCTCTCTGGTGTACCAATCAAGGTGACTCAAACTCGTACATCCCTCTCTGGTGTACCAATCAAGGTGACTCAAACTCATACATCCCCTCTCTGGTGTACCAATCAAGGTGACTCAAACTCTTACATCCCCTCTCTTGTGTACCAATCAAGGTGACTCAAACTCTTACAACCCCTCTCTGGTGTACCAATCAAGGTGACTCAAACTCTTACATCCCCTCTCTGGTGTACCAATCAAGGTGACTCAAACTCTTACATCCCCTCTCTGGTGTACCAATCAAGGTGACTCAAACTCTTACAACCCCTCTCTGGTGTACCAATCAAGGTGACTCAAACTATTACATCCCCTCTCTGGTGTACCAATCAAGGTGACTCAAACTCTTACAACCCCTCTCTGGTGTACCAATCAAGGTGACTCAAACTCTTACATCCCCTCTCTTGTGTACCAATCAAGGTGACTCAAACTCTTACAACCCCTCTCTGGTGTACCAATCAAGGTGACTCAAGCTCTTACATCCCCTCTCTGGTGTACCAATCAAGGTGACTCAAACTCTTACATCCCCTCTCTGGTGTACCAATCAAGGTGACTCAAACTCTTACATCCCCTCTCTGGTGTACCAATCAAGGTGACTCAAACTCTTACATCCCCTCTCTGGTGTACCAATCAAGGTGACTCAAACTCTTACATCCCCTCTCTGGTGTACCAATCAAGGTGACTCAAACTCGTACATCCCCTCTCTGGTGTACCAATCAAGGTGACTCAAACTCTTACATCCCCTCTCTGGTTTACCAATCAAGGTGACTCAAACTCTTACATCCCCTCTCTGGTGTACCAATCAAGGTGACTCAAACTCTTACATCCCCTCTCTGGTGTACCAATCAAGGTGACTCAAACTCTTACATCCCCTCTCTGGTGTACCAATCAAGGTGACTCAAACTCGTACATCCCCTCTCTGGTGTACCAATCAAGGTGACTCAAACTCTTACATCCCCTCTCTGGTGTACCAATCAAGGTGACTCAAACTCTTACATCCCCTCTCTGGTGTACCAATCAAGGTGACTCAAACTCTTACATCCCCTCTCTGGTGTACCAATCAAGGTGACTCAAACTCTTACATCCCCTCTCTGGTGTACCAATCAAGGTGACTCAAACTCGTACATCCCCTCTCTGGTGTACCAATCAAGGTGACTCAAACTCTTACATCCCCTCTCTTGTGTACCAATCAAGGTGACTCAAACTCTTACAACCCCTCTCTGGTGTACCAATCAAGGTGACTCAAACTCTAACATCACCTCTCTGGTGTACCAATCAAGGTACCTCAAACTCGTACATCCCCTCTCTGGTGTACCAATCAAGGTGACTCAAACTCTTACATCACCTCTCTGGTGTACCAATCAAGGTGACTCAAACTCGTACATCCCCTCTCTGGTGTACCGGATTTTTCAATTTTAAAAGTATTTAACTACAACAAGCCGTTAAAAACTTCGTATTCAGCAGTATTTAACCATTGCTGTAGTTAAATTTTCATCATTCGAATATAATCTAGATATAACTCGAAACCGCATCTTCAGAAATCCTTCATCTGAAGATTCCGAATCTGAAAACCGTTTTAAATTTCACCAATAACTTGGAAGATATTATCAAATATTTGACACGAATATCGATATAATTATAATATTTTTTTACTCAAATCTAGAATATTAATTACGCGAAATGAAGAGACAATATGGAGAGTTTTAAGCACTCAAAAAAGTAAAAAAAACAAGTAAAAGAGTTTATTTGCTACTTAAATACTAATAACTGATTGGAGTTTGGTAGAGAAACAATAAATCTTCTTCCTGAACCCCTGACGACTTCCACCATACCTCCGCAACTATCACCGATATCAACAGTTCCGAGAATCTTTATCTTATTAACAGAATCAACTTCATTGACGGAATAGACCCCAATACAATATGTCCCGTCCTTCTCCATGGCAACAAGTCGGTAATAGTTGTTCCAGACCTTGAGTAGACCCAACCCACCAGTGGGCCTCCACGTTCCACAACCCATCGGATTGGATGAGGAATTCTGTATCCACGGGCTCCCTTCGTTAGATGGAACGTAGTGGTAATTAAACTCAGTCAGAGTTCGTTTAGTCGAGTCGTAGAAAGTGAAACAACCGCGTCCGCAACTCACAATCACTCCCGGATGTTCAATAAAACTTACGTTCCTCACGACTAAACAGTCTAAACTGATAACAATAACGTGGTTACTCAATGTGACCACCAATCCAACATCGTTGTTCGGTCTCACATGAACGCCAGCAATAGATCCTACAGACTCACTTATCATTTTGTCTCTGTATAGACATAAATGAGTCACCTGGTCGCACAATTTGTCCCTATTTGTGACGTACAAACAGTGTTGAGTGGCAGCTACCCAATATTTTTTATAGCCTTGTAGATATCTGATTGGTTCGCCAGGGAACTGACAATCTATTGGTTCCTCGAGTTCTATTGGCTCATCGTAATCCGATGATAATGACGACATTTCCTTGTCCATCTTGTAGAACATGAGTCTATGTCTGTAGACATCGATAACGCCGAGACGACCTTCCCAACCACCGCCCACGGCACCGACTCTAGACACCCACAGTTTGCTGCAAGAGATCCTACAGGTTTCCGTTAATCTCGGTCGGAACATCAATGTCTTTTCGAACTGGTTTATCTTGAACTCACCAACCAACTCAACAATATCTACTAGCGCGTCTGTCTGAGCTCCAACACTTCTACTAGTTTTATCCTTTTCTATTAGCGATAAAACATTCTCATGAATTTTCTTAGTATTTTTAATATCGTCTTCGGAAGCTTCATCATCTACTGTGTTGTCGGAACTTATAACAACATGACCTATAACTGTATCCATCGCCTTCGCAGTTAAATTATCATCGATTCTTATGAACTTCATCTCAGGAGACTTGCTGAATTCAACTTTAGCTATATCCATAGCAATCACATCGATTCTCTCTATCAAACTTTTCGCAACTTCCAACTTCTTTATCAGTTCTAAATTGGTTAATTTGCAATAATATTCGGCTTCTTTACGAATATCCCTTTCTTTTAAATATTCTTTAGTTTCTAATATTTTAGCTTTTGTATTTATGTGGAAATCATTGACTTTCTCTACCAACCTATGTTTCGCTAGTTTGATAATACTCTCTAAGTTACCAAAATGTTCTTCAATATCAGCTTTACAATCTTCTGTTACTTCGTTCAACTCCTGCAGTGCATCGTCAAGGTTCGTGACACGAGAGTTCAGCAGACTGCTGGCCTTCCCAGCACCTTCCCCTAGAGATTGACGGATATTTCCTCCAACACTGATTAGAGACACAACTTCTTTGCCTTTGTGACAATGCACACACACAACTTCCCCACATTTCGAGCAGTAATACCGCTTCGCTCTTCGATGGGTCTGACATATATTTGGGTCCCAGACTCGAATTCGTCCTCGCGGACTCTCGAACAATTCGTTGTCGCAACTTCCGGAATCGCTGGTACTTTCTTGGGAATCCATCGACTAAATAGTAAGTTGGTAGACATATAGAGAAGCAAATACAAGAGATAGCAAATACAGTGTACTTGGGAAGCTCATTGATATGGTATGGTAGACACATATAGAAATACAGTGTACTTGGGAAGCTCATTGATATGCTATGGTAGACACATATACAAATACAGTGTACTTGGGAAGCTCATTGATATGCTATGGTAGACACATCAAGAAATACAGTGTACTTGGGAAGCTCATTGATATGCTATGGTAGACACATAGATAAATACAGTGTACTTGGGAAGCTCATTGTTATGTTATGGTAGACACATAGAGAAATACAGTGTACTTGGGAAGCTCATTGATATGCTATGGTAGACACATCAAGAAATACAGTGTACTTGGGAAGCTCATTGATATGCTATGGTAGACACATAGATAAATACAGTGTACTTGGGAAGCTCATTGTTATGTTATGGTAGACACATAGAGAAATACAGTGTACTTGGGAAGCTCATTGATATGCTATGGTAGACACATAGAGAAATACAGTGTACTTAGGAAGCTCATTGATATGATATGGTAGACACATAGATAAATACAGTGTACTTGGGAAGCTCATTGCATTGTAACAGGTAGACACATAGAGAAATACAGTTTACTTGGGAAGCTCATTGATATGTTATGGTAGACACATAGATAAATACAGTGTACTTGAGAAGCTCATTGATATGCTATGGTAGACGCATCAAGAAATACAGTGTACTTGGGAAGCTCATTGATATACTATGGTAGACACATAGATAAATACAGTGTACTTGGGAAGCTCATTGCATTGTAACAGGTAGACACATAGAGAAATACAGTGTACTTGGTAAGCTCATTGATATGTTATGGTAGACACATAGAGAAATACAGTGTACTTGGGAAGCTCATTGATATGCTATGGTACACACATAGAAATACAGTGTACTTGGGAAGCTCATTGATATGCTATGGTAGACACATATAGAAATACAGTGTACTTGAGAAGCTCATTGATATGCTATGGTACACACATAGAAATACAGTGTACTTGGGAAGCTCATTGATATGCTATGGTAGACACATAGATAAATACAGTGTACTTGGGAAGCTCATTGATATGCTATGGTAGACACATATAGAAATACAGTGTACTGTAAGTATGATATTCTTCTCTAATGGTGTAATGTATTATTTTATAGTCGAAATATTTTTAAAAATGAAACCGTATTAAATTAAAGTGCTGTACATAAGAGGTTTTAAACACATTAATTTGTATTGATGGAAAACAACTTTATTCAATTGGCAACACAATTATCACTGTATTTTGGCATCATCTAAGCTAATTAATTATATTTCAAAGTTAATAGTAATAGTCTATAATCCCCAAGTTGAGATAATTATCAACTACAAGTTGTATAACTACATATTATCGATGAAACAAACAAATATACCAAATGTAATCCATATAGTTTATTGTATACTATAATCCTATAGTTATAATGAGTTTCAACACGGGATAGGGTGAGGTGTTGCCATAATTTGGCAATTGATATTGTAGTGAATAGATTCTAGTTGTCCAGGATGATTAGAGCGTGGAGAGAAGGGACAGGGAGGTCGTCAGGTTGAGCTGTTAACTCTAAGGTACTACCGGTAGCTTCAGCTCTGTCAGGTTGAGCTGTTAAGGTACTACCGGTAGCTTCAGCTCAGTCAGGTTGAACTGTTAACTCTAAGGTACTACCGGTAGCTTCAGCTCAGTCAGGTTGAGCTGTTAAGGTACTACCGGTAGCTTCAGCTCAGTCAGATTGAGCTGTTAACTCTAAGGTACTACCGGTAGCTTCAGCTCAGTCAGGTTGAACTGTTAACTCTAAGGTACTACCGGTAGCTTCAGCTCAGTCAGGTTGAGCTGTTAAGGTACTACCGGTAGCTTCAGCTCAGTCAGGTGTTGAGCTGTTAAGGTACTACCGGTAGCTTCAGCTCAGTCAGGTTGAACTGTTAACTCTAAGGTACTACCGGTAGCTTCAGCTCAGTCAGGTTGAGCTGTTAAGGTACTACCGGTAGCTTCAGCTCAGTCAGATTGAGCTGTTAACTCTAAGGTACTACCGGTAGCTTCAGCTTAGTCAGGTTGAGCTGTTAAGGTACTACCGGTAGCTTCAGCTCTGTCAGGTTGAGCTGTTAAGGTACTACCGGTAGCTTCAGCTCAGTCAGGTTGAACTGTTAACTCTAAGGTACTACCGGTAGCTTCAGCTCAGTCAGGTTGAGCTGTTAAGGTACTACCGGTAGCTTCAGCTCAGTCAGGTTGAGCTGTTAACTCTAAGGTACTACCGGTAGCTTCAGCTCAGTCAGGTTGAGCTGTTAAGGTACTACCGGTAGCTTCAGCTCAGTCAGGTTGAGCTGTTAACTCTAAGGTACTACCGGTAGCTTCAGCTCAGTCAGGTTGAGCTGTTAAGGTACTACCGGTAGCTTCAGCTCAGTCAGGTTGAGCTGTTAACTCTAAGGTACTACCGGTAGCTTCAGCTCAGTCAGGTTGAGCTGTTAAGGTACTACCGGTAGCTTCAGCTCAGTCAGGTTGAGCTGTTAAATCTAAGGTACTACCGGTAGCTTCAGCTCAGTCAGGTTGAACTGTTAACTCTAAGGTACTACCGGTAGCTTCAGCTCAGTCAGGTTGAGCTGTTAAGGTACTACCGGTAGCTTCAGCTCAGTCAGGTTGAACTGTTAACTCTAAGGTACTACCGGTAGCTTCAGCTCAGTCAGGTTGAGCTGTTAAGGTACTACCGGTAGCTTCAGCTCAGTCAGGTTGAGCTGTTAAATCTAAGGTACTACCGGTAGCTTCAGCTCAGTCAGGTTGAGCTGTTAAGGTACTACCGGTAGCTTCAGCTCAGTCAGGTTGAGCTGTTAAATCTAAGGTACTACCGGTAGCTTCAGCTCAGTCAGGTTGAACTGTTAACTCTAAGGTACTACCGGTAGCTTCAGCTCAGTCAGGTTGAGCTGTTAAGGTACTACCGGTAGCTTCAGCTCAGTCAGATTGAGCTGTTAACTCTAAGGTACTACCGGTAGCTTCAGCTCAGTCAGGTTTAGCTGTTAAGGTACTACCGGTAGCTTCAGCTCAGTCAGGTTGAGCTGTTAAGGTACTACCGGTAGCTTCAGCTCAGTCAGGTTGAGCTGTTAACTATAAGGTACTACCGGTAGCTTCAGCTCAGTCAGGTTTAGCTGTTAAGGTACTACCGGTAGCTTCAGCTCAGTCAGGTTGAGCTGTTAAGGTACTACCGGTAGCTTCAGCTCAGTCAGGTTGAGCTGTTAACTCTAAGGTACTACCGGTAGCTTCAGCTCAGTCAGGTTGAACTGTTAACTCTAAGGTACTACCGGTAGCTTCAGCTCAGTCAGGTTGAGCTGTTAACTCTAAGGTACTACCGGTAGCTTCAGCTCAGTCAGGTTGAGCTGTTAAGGTACTACCGGTAGCTTCAGCTCAGTCAGGTTGAGCTGTTAACTCTAAGGTACTACCGGTAGCTTCAGCTTAGTCAGGTTGAGCTGTTAAGGTACTACCGGTAGCTTCAGCTCAGTCAGGTTGAGCTGTTAAGGTACTACCGGTAGCTTCAGCTCAGTCAGGTTGAGCTGTTAAGGTACTACCGGTAGCTTCAGCTCAGTCAGGTTGAGCTGTTAACTCTAAGGTACTACCGGTAGCTTCAGCTTAGTCAGGTTGAGCTGTTAAGGTACTACCGGTAGCTTCAGCTCAGTCAGGTTGAGCTGTTAAGGTACTACCGGTAGCTTCAGCTCAGTCAGATTGAGCTGTTAACTCTAAGGTACTACCGGTAGCTTCAGCTCAGTCAGGTTGAGCTGTTAAGGTACTACCGGTAGCTTCAGCTCAGTCAGGTTGAGCTGTTAACTCTAAGGTACTACCGGTAGCTTCAGCTCAGTCAGGTTGAGCTGTTAAGGTACTACCGGTAGCTTCAGCTCAGTCAGGTTGAGCTGTTAACTCTAAGGTACTACCGGTAGCTTCAGCTTAGTCAGGTTGAGCTGTTAAGGTACTACCGGTAGCTTCAGCTCAGTCAGGTAGAGCTGTTAAGGTACTACCGGTAGCTTCAGCTCAGTCAGGTTGAGCTGTTAACTCTAAGGTACTACCGGTAGCTTCAGCTTAGTCAGGTTGAGCTGTTAAGGTACTACCGGTAGCTTCAGCTCAGTCAGGTAGAGCTGTTAAGGTACTACCGGTAGCTTCAGCTCAGTCAGGTTGAGCTGTTAACTCTAAGGTACTACCGGTAGCTTGAGCTCAGTCAGGTTGAGCTGTTAACTCTAAGGTACTACCGGTAGCTTGAGCTCAGTCAGGTTGAGCTGTTAAATCTAAGGTACTACCGGTAGCTTCAGCTCAGTCAGGTAGAGCTGTTAAGGTACTACCGGTAGCTTCAGCTCAGTCAGGTTGAGCTGTTAACTCTAAGGTACTACCGGTAGCTTCAGCTCAGTCAGGTTGAACTGTTAACTCTAAGGTACTACCGGTAGCTTGAGCTCAGTCAGGTTGAGCTGTTAACTCTAAGGTACTACCGGTAGCTTGAGCTCAGTCAGGTTGAGCTGTTAAATCTAAGGTACTACCGGTAGCTTCAGCTCAGTCAGGTAGAGCTGTTAAGGTACTACCGGTAGCTTCAGCTCAGTCAGATTGAGCTGTTAACTATAAGGTACTACCGGTAGCTTCAGCTCAGTCAGGTTGAGCTGTTAACTCTAAGGTACTACCGGTAGCTTCAGCTTAGTCAGGTTGAGCTGTTAAGGTACTACCGGTAGCTTCAGCTCAGTCAGGTAGAGCTGTTAAGGTACTACCGGTAGCTTCAGCTCAGTCAGGTTGAGCTGTTAACTCTAAGGTACTACCGGTAGCTTGAGCTCAGTCAGGTTGAGCTGTTAAATCTAAGGTACTACCGGTAGCTTCAGCTCAGTCAGGTTGAGCTGTTAAGGTACTACCGGTAGCTTCATCTCAGTCAGGTTGAACTGTTAACTCTAAGGTACTACCGGTAGCTTCAGCTCAGTCAGGTTGAGCTGTTAACTCTAAGGTACTACCGGTAGCTTCAGCTCAGTCAGGTTGAACTGTTAACTCTAAGGTACTACCGGTAGCTTCAGCTCAGTCAGGTTGAGCTGTTAACTATAAGGTACTACCGGTAGCTTCAGCTCAGTCAGGTTGAGCTGTTAACTCTAAGGTACTACCGGTAGCTTCAGCTCAGTCAGGTTGAGCTGTTAAGGTACTACCGGTAGCTTCAGCTCTGTCAGGTTGAGCTGTTAAGGTACTACCGGTAGCTTCAGCTCAGTCAGGTTGAGCTGTTAACTCTAAGGTACTACCGGTAGCTTCAGCTTAGTCAGGTTGAGCTGTTAAGGTACTACCGGTAGCTTCAGCTCAGTCAGGTTGAGCTGTTAACTCTAAGGTACTACCGGTAGCTTCAGCTCAGTCAGGTTGAGCTGTTAAGGTACTACCGGTAGCTTCAGCTCAGTCAGGTTGAGCTGTTAACTCTAAGGTACTACCGGTAGCTTGAGCTCAGTCAGGTTGAGCTGTTAAATCTAAGGTACTACCGGTAGCTTCAGCTCAGTCAGGTTGAGCTGTTAACTCTAAGGTACTACCGGTAGCTTGAGCTCAGTCAGGTTGAGCTGTTAAATCTAAGGTACTACCGGTAGCTTCAGCTCAGTCAGGTTGAGCTGTTAACTCTAAGGTACTACCGGTAGCTTGAGCTCAGTCAGGTTGAGCTGTTAAATCTAAGGTACTACCGGTAGCTTCAGCTCAGTCAGGTTGAGCTGTTAAGGTACTACCGGTAGCTTCAGCTCAGTCAGGTAGAGCTGTTAACTCTAAGGTACTACCGGTAGCTTCAGCTCAGTCAGGTTTAGCTGTTAAGGTACTACCGGTAGCTTCAGCTCAGTCAGGTTGAGCTGTTAAGGTACTACCGGTAGCTTCAGCTCAGTCAGGTTGAGCTGTTAAGGTACTACCGGTAGCTTCAGCTCAGTCAGGTTGAGCTGTTAACTCTAAGGTACTACCGGTAGCTTCAGCTCAGTCAGGTTGAGCTGTTAAGGTACTACCGGTAGCTTCAGCTCAGTCAGGTTGAGCTGTTAAGGTACTACCGGTAGCTTCAGCTCCGTCAGGTTGAACTGTTAACTCTAAGGTACTACCGGTAGCTTCAGCTCAGTCAGGTTGAGCTGTTAAGGTACTACCGGTAGCTTCAGCTCAGTCAGGTTGAGCTGTTAAGGTACTACCGGTAGCTTCAGCTCAGTCAGGTTGAGCTGTTAAGGTACTACCGGTAGCTTCAGCTCAGTCAGGTTGAGCTGTTAACTCTAAGATACTACCGGTAGCTTCAGCTCACCCAGCTGTAATGGGTACCAGGGAGATAAAAGTTTGGTAGTGTGGTACCCTCCTACCCACTTCGTGTTTTACAATCACCGATAACTTTACCCTCTACCTAGCCTTGAAATTTCCAAATCAACTAAGATCTGCCTTAAGTTCCACTCCTTATTATTCTGATGTTACCAATTCGTATTAATCCGGTAGGGTCTTATTAATATTTGTAGCGATTAGAGTAAGATCTTTCCAGCTCAAATCTGTTTGGATATAAAAGTTCGTTCGACTTTCAGAACTACCCATTGGTGACATCAAGACAGCTGCACAGCACTGAAAGTACCCGAATGCCAACGCATTTCCTCTGGGTGGGAGATAAGCGAATTAATATCAAACTGCCTGTTCTATAAAAGGAAAGAGTGAGTGGAGAATGGCTGTGAACTAGTGCTACTGATGAGGCCTGATAGAAAGAAACGCGCGTATAGCCCAGGTTCAATACACGGTGATGTGCTTCCTATTTCTGAACAAAATAATTTATTACAGTTGCAATAACAGCTCAACTCCAATTCATACCAGTAAACAACCCACAATAACAGCTCGACTCCAATTCATACCAGTAAACAACCCACATATTCAAAAACATCCCAAATCATAACTGACTGAGTATGTCTATGACCCTCTGTGTCACGTAGTATTCAGGATCAAATCTCTGGATGGCGAATCTATGGGAGTCCATGCTGGGCTCTAACTGCTGAGGACACCAAATCTCTGGATGGCACATTCACAAGAATGCAACGCCGGGTTCATCGTGTCAAGTACAATGCACATATCTCCAACCAGACACTATATAACATTGGAGGTGTCTCATTGGTTCCCCCAAGCTTGTGTAGAACAAAATCGCCTCCGCTTTGCAGGACATTGCTTTCGCCGTGAAGACCAGCCAGTGGCAGCTTTGGCAGCCTCATGGAGTGAATAAGCATGGTGGACAGCCCATGACTTTCTTTCTTTCTTGACGCATCTTAAAGGACACTGGCCTTGAAGATGCGGATGATCTAGAAAATGTCATGGGTGATAGGGAGTTGTGGCGGTGCAATTTTGTCGACAAGCCGGCACAGCATTCTTAAAAATGCAGCTGCAATGCAGCATGCCGATACTAGTAGCAGTAGTGTCACTTAGAATCGGCGTCATACATTCCTGCTCTAACTGCTGAATCACTGGCAGATATAAATCTTAATGAAACTTATTTAGACTCAACCACAAGTATTACTAAGCAACCTTCTAAGAATTGGATCGTATTTCTTTCAATTATATTTAATTTACATAACTGTTTGTGGTACCCAGCGCCAGCACACGTAGCACACTCGGTGCACAAATAAACTGATAGTTATATTAAATCTGGTAATCGTTTATGCCAAAATATTTGACAGTTTTCAAGCAGGAAGTAAAGTAGGCGATGATATAAAAAACAGATTTTTACACTTAGCTTCACATTATTTAATGTGTTATTTATATTTTATTTATATAAGAGTAATAAAAATATCAAAGAGTTTCCTTACAAAATGCCAGACCACAAACTCAGTATTATATAACAAATTGAAAGCAGAAACTATTTTATACCAGATGTTCAAACTTTTAAGCCAAATTATCATCTTTAACGATTGCATGCTTCCAACAACACCACTGATTGGTCATTAAAAACCCATGGAATAGCTTCAGTTCCGCTATGCTGAGGTTTAGGTGTCCCGGACAAATTAATCTCTTGTTCTAATTAATAAATTCATTTAAATAACAACTGTTGATTAGAGAATGAATCGTCGCACATGATGTCACACATACCATTCTTTACCATCTTTAGTTCTCATGGTTACCACACCACCATTCTTCTCTAGTGCGTCCCCGTTTACAGGCACTGTGTATTTGACGTCGGTTAACCGCTTAGCGTCCGCACTGTGAACATTATAAGTACCGCCACTGCGTCGCGTTTTATACCGATAGATGGCGTAGGATATTATAACTACGGCAATTACTACAGACAGCACTATACCAATAACCATCCCGGTTGTGGCCCCGCTTGTATTCATCTGTTTATCTCGAGATCCCAGTTCCGGATGTCCAGATGTTTGGACGGGGGCCGTAGTTGATGGATCTTTCCACCATAACGGATCGAAGTTTTTTACAGTCTGCGACGGAGTCATCTGGTGTCTATTAGAGTCCGTTATTGTTGTTACAACCTGTTCCTGAATGCTTGGTTCTGGGGTGTCTGGATTTCTTGGCTCATCGGAGTTTGAACTCTCACTTGCTGCAAATGAAGAAAATAAACAGAAATATTATTACAATAAACTACAAATTATTTTATATAAAGCCGTAGTAGCCGGTACTTGAGACTCGGTTGTAGGAGTTGTCGTTACCAATATAGTTCCTTACCTATAGTAGGATTAGTAACATCTGTTTGGAGTAGCCGGTACTTGAGACTCGGTTGTAGGAGTTGTCGTTACCAATATAGTTCCTTACCTATAGTAGGATTAGTAACATCTGTTTGGAGTAACCGGTACTTGAGACTCGGTTGTAGGAGTTGGCGTTACCAATATAGTTCCTTACCTATAGTAGGATTAGTAACATCTGTTTTGAGTAGCCGGTACTTGAGACTCAGTTGTAGGAGTTGTCGTTACGAACATAGTTCCTTACCTATAGTAGGATTAGTAACATCTGTTTGGAGTAGCCGGTACTTGAGACTCGGTTGTAGGAGTTGGCGTTACCAATATAGTTCCTTACCTATAGTAGGATTAGTAACATCTGTTTGGAGTAGCCGGTACTTGAGACTCGGTTGTAGGAGTTGTCGTTACCAATATAGTTCCTTACCTATAGTAGGATTAGTAACATCTGTTTGGAGTAGCCGGTACTTGAGACTCGGTTGTAGGAGTTGTCGTTACCAATATAGTTCCTTACCTATAGTAGGATTAGTAACATCTGTTTGGAGTAGCCGGTACTTGAGACTCGGTTGTAGGAGTTGGCGTTACCAATATAGTTCCTTACCTATAGTAGGATTAGTAACATCTGTTTTGAGTAGCCGGTACTTGAGACTCAGTTGTAGGAGTTGTCGTTACGAACATAGTTCCTTACCTATAGTAGGATTAGTAACATCTGTTTGTGGAGGGAGTAACCGGTACTTGAGACTCGGTTGTATGAGTTGTCGTTACCAATATAGTTCCTTACCTATAGTACGATTAGTAACATCTGTTTGGAGTAGCCGGTACTTGAGACTCGGTTGTAGGAGTTGGCGTTACGAATATAGTTCCTTACCTATAGTAGGATTAGTAACATCTGTTTGGAGTAGCCGGTACTTGAGACTCGGTTGTAGGAGTTGGCGTTACGAATATAGTTCCTTACCTATAGTAGGATTAGTAACATCTGTTTGTGGAGGGAGTAGCCGGTACTTGAGACTCGGTTGTAGGAGTTGTCGTTACCAATATAGTTCCTTACCTATAGTAGGATTAGTAACATCTGTTTGGAGTAGCCGGTACTTGAGACTCGGTTGTAGGAGTTGGCGTTACCAATATAGTTCCTTACCTATAGTAGGATTAGTAACATCTGTTTGGAGTAGCCGGTACTTGAGACTCGGTTGTAGGAGTTGGCGTTACGAATATAGTTCCTTACCTATAGTAGGATTAGTAACATCTGTTTGGAGTAGCCGGTACTTGAGACTCGGTTGTAGGAGTTGTCGTTACCAATATAGTTCCTTACCTATAGTAGGATTAGTAACATCTGTTTGGAGTAGCCGGTACTTGAGACTCGGTTGTAGGAGTTGTCGTTACCAATATAGTTCCTTACCTATAGTAGGATTAGTAACATCTGTTTGGAGTAGCCGGTACTTGAGACTCGGTTGTAGGAGTTGGCGTTACCAATATAGTTCCTTACCTATAGTAGGATTAGTAACATCTGTTTGGAGTAGCCGGTACTTGAGACTCGGTTGTAGGAGTTGTCGTTACCAATATAGTTCCTTACCTATAGTAGGATTAGTAACATCTGTTTGGAGTAGCCGGTACTTGAGACTCGGTTGTAGGAGTTGTCGTTACCAATATAGTTCCTTACCTATAGTAGGATTAGTAACATCTGTTTTGAGTAACCGGTACTTGAGACTCGGTTGTAGGAGTTGTCGTTACCAATATAGTTCCTTACCTATAGTAGGATTAGTAACATCTGTTTGTGGAGGGAGTAACCGGTACTTGAGACTCGGTTGTAGGAGTTGTCGTTACGAATATAGTTCCTTACCTATAGTAGGATTAGTAACATCTGTTTGGAGTAGCCGGTACTTGAGACTCGGTTGTAGGAGTTGGCGTTACGAATATAGTTCCTTACCTATAGTAGGATTAGTAACATCTGTTTGGAGTAGCCGGTACTTGAGACTCGGTTGTAGGAGTTGGCGTTACGAATATAGTTCCTTACCTATAGTAGGATTAGTAACATCTGTTTGGAGTAGCCGGTACTTGAGACTCGGTTGTAGGAGTTGGCGTTACGAATATAGTTCCTTACCTATAGTAGGATTAGTAACATCTGTTTGGAGTAGCCGGTACTTGAGACTCGGTTGTAGGAGTTGGCGTTACCAATATAGTTCCTTACCTATAGTAGGATTAGTAACATCTGTTTGGAGTAGCCGGTACTTGAGACTCGGTTGTAGGAGTTGGCGTTACCAATATAGTTCCTTACCTATAGTAGGATTAGTAACATCTGTTTGGAGTAGCCGGTACTTGAGACTCGGTTGTAGGAGTTGGCGTTACGAATATAGTTCCTTACCTATAGTAGGATTAGTAACATCTGTTTGGAGTAGCCGGTACTTGAGACTCGGTTGTAGGAGTTGGCGTTACGAATATAGTTCCTTACCTATAGTAGGATTAGTAACATCTGTTTGGAGTAGCCGGTACTTGAGACTCGGTTGTAGGAGTTGGCGTTACCAATATAGTTCCTTACCTATAGTAGGATTAGTAACATCTGTTTGGAGTAGCCGGTACTTGAGACTCGGTTGTAGGAGTTGGCGTTACCAATATAGTTCCTTACCTATAGTAGGATTAGTAACATCTGTTTGGAGTAGCCGGTACTTGAGACTCGGTTGTAGGAGTTGGCGTTACCAATATAGTTCCTTACCTATAGTAGGATTAGTAACATCTGTTTGGAGTAGCCGGTACTTGAGACTCGGTTGTAGGAGTTGGCGTTACGAATATAGTTCCTTACCTATAGTAGGATTAGTAACATCTGTTTGGAGTAGCCGGTACTTGAGACTCGGTTGTAGGAGTTGGCGTTACCAATATAGTTCCTTACCTATAGTAGGATTAGTAACATCTGTTTGGAGTAGCCGGTACTTGAGACTCGGTTGTAGGAGTTGGCGTTACGAATATAGTTCCTTACCTATAGTAGGATTAGTAACATCTGTTTGGAGTAGCCGGTACTTGAGACTCGGTTGTAGGAGTTGGCGTTACGAATATAGTTCCTTACCTATAGTAGGATTAGTAACATCTGTTTGGAGTAGCCGGTACTTGAGACTCGGTTGTAGGAGTTGGCGTTACCAATATAGTTCCTTACCTATAGTAGGATTAGTAACATCTGTTTGGAGTAGCCGGTACTTGAGACTCGGTTGTAGGAGTTGGCGTTACCAATATAGTTCCTTACCTATAGTAGGATTAGTAACATCTGTTTGGAGTAGCCGGTACTTGAGACTCGGTTGTAGGAGTTGGCGTTACCAATATAGTTCCTTACCTATAGTAGGATTAGTAACATCTGTTTGGAGTAGCCGGTACTTGAGACTCGGTTGTAGGAGTTGGCGTTACCAATATAGTTCCTTACCTATAGTAGGATTAGTAACATCTGTTTGGAGTAGCCGGTACTTGAGACTCGGTTGTAGGAGTTGGCGTTACCAATATAGTTCCTTACCTATAGTAGGATTAGTAACATCTGTTTGGAGTAGCCGGTACTTGAGACTCGGTTGTAGGAGTTGGCGTTACGAATATAGTTCCTTACCTATAGTAGGATTAGTAACATCTGTTTGGAGTAGCCGGTACTTGAGACTCGGTTGTAGGAGTTGTCGTTACGAATATAGTTCCTTACCTATAGTAGGATTAGTAACATCTGTTTGGAGTAGCCGGTACTTGAGACTCGGTTGTAGGAGTTGTCGTTACCAATATAGTTCCTTACCTATAGTAGGATTAGTAACATCTGTTTGGAGTAGCCGGTACTTGAGACTCGGTTGTAGGAGTTGTCGTTACCAATATAGTTCCTTACCTATAGTAGGATTAGTAACATCTGTTTGGAGTAGCCGGTACTTGAGACTCGGTTGTAGGAGTTGTCGTTACCAATATAGTTCCTTACCTATAGTAGGATTAGTAACATCTGTTTGGAGTAGCCGGTACTTGAGACTCGGTTGTAGGAGTTGTCGTTACCAATATAGTTCCTTACCTATAGTAGGATTAGTAACATCTGTTTGGAGTAGCCGGTACTTGAGACTCGGTTGTAGGAGTTGGCGTTACGAATATAGTTCCTTACCTATAGTAGGATTAGTAACATCTGTTTGGAGTAGCCGGTACTTGAGACTCGGTTGTAGGAGTTGGCGTTACGAATATAGTTCCTTACCTATAGTAGGATTAGTAACATCTGTTTGGAGTAGCCGGTACTTGAGACTCGGTTGTAGGAGTTGTCGTTACCAATATAGTTCCTTACCTATAGTAGGATTAGTAACATCTGTTTGGAGTAGCCGGTACTTGAGACTCGGTTGTAGGAGTTGTCGTTACCAATATAGTTCCTTACCTATAGTAGGATTAGTAACATCTGTTTGGAGTAGCCGGTACTTGAGACTCGGTTGTAGGAGTTGTCGTTACCAATATAGTTCCTTACCTATAGTAGGATTAGTAACATCTGTTTGGAGTAGCCGGTACTTGAGACTCGGTTGTAGGAGTTGTCGTTACCAATATAGTTCCTTACCTATAGTAGGATTAGTAACATCTGTTTGGAGTAGCCGGTACTTGAGACTCGGTTGTAGGAGTTGTCGTTACCAATATAGTTCCTTACCTATAGTAGGATTAGTAACATCTGTTTGGAGTAGCCGGTGCTTGAGACTCGGTTGTAGGAGTTGGCGTTACGAATATAGTTCCTTACCTATAGTAGGATTAGTAACATCTGTTTGGAGTAGCCGGTACTTGAGACTCGGTTGTAGGAGTTGGCGTTACGAATATAGTTCCTTACCTATAGTACGATTAGTAACATCTGTTTGGAGTAGCCGGTACTTGAGACTCGGTTGTAGGAGTTGTCGTTACCAATATAGTTCCTTACCTATAGTAGGATTAGTAACATCTGTTTTGAGTAGCCGGTACTTGAGACTCGGTTGTAGGAGTTGGCGTTACGAATATAGTTCCTTACCTATAGTAGGATTAGTAACATCTGTTTGGAGTAGCCGGTACTTGAGACTCGGTTGTAGGAGTTGGCGTTACGAATATAGTTCCTTACCTATAGTAGGATTAGTAACATCTGTTTGGAGTAGCCGGTACTTGAGACTCGGTTGTAGGAGTTGTCGTTACCAATATAGTTCCTTACCTATAGTAGGATTAGTAACATCTGTTTGGAGTAGCCGGTACTTGAGACTCGGTTGTAGGAGTTGTCGTTACCAATATAGTTCCTTACCTATAGTAGGATTAGTAACATCTGTTTGGAGTAGCCGGTACTTGAGACTCGGTTGTAGGAGTTGTCGTTACCAATATAGTTCCTTACCTATAGTAGGATTAGTAACATCTGTTTGTGGAGGTAGCCGGTACTTGAGACTCGGTTGTAGGAGTTGGCGTTACGAATATAGTTCCTTACCTATAGTAGGATTAGTAACATCTGTTTGGAGTAGCCGGTACTTGAGACTCGGTTGTAGGAGTTGTCGTTACCAATATAGTTCCTTACCTATAGTAGGATTAGTAACATCTGTTTTGAGTAGCCGGTACTTGAGACTCGGTTGTAGGAGTTGTCGTTACCAATATAGTTCCTTACCTATAGTAGGATTAGTAACATCTGTTTTGAGTAGCCGGTACTTGAGACTCGGTTGTAGGAGTTGTCGTTACCAATATAGTTCCTTACCTATAGTAGGATTAGTAACATCTGTTTGGAGTAGCCGGTACTTGAGACTCGGTTGTAGGAGTTGTCGTTACCAATATAGTTCCTTACCTATAGTAGGATTAGTAACATCTGTTTGGAGTAGCCGGTACTTGAGACTCGGTTGTAGGAGTTGTCGTTACCAATATAGTTCCTTACCTATAGTAGGATTAGTAACATCTGTTTGGAGTAGCCGGTACTTGAGACTCGGTTGTAGGAGTTGGCGTTACGAATATAGTTCCTTACCTATAGTAGGATTAGTAACATCTGTTTGGAGTAGCCGGTACTTGAGACTCGGTTGTAGGAGTTGGCGTTACGAATATAGTTCCTTACCTATAGTAGGATTAGTAACATCTGTTTGGAGTAGCCGGTACTTGAGACTCGGTTGTAGGAGTTGTCGTTACCAATATAGTTCCTTACCTATAGTAGGATTAGTAACATCTGTTTGGAGTAGCCGGTACTTGAGACTCGGTTGTAGGAGTTGTCGTTACCAATATAGTTCCTTACCTATAGTAGGATTAGTAACATCTGTTTGGAGTAGCCGGTACTTGAGACTCGGTTGTAGGAGTTGTCGTTACCAATATAGTTCCTTACCTATAGTAGGATTAGTAACATCTGTTTGGAGTAGCCGGTACTTGAGACTCGGTTGTAGGAGTTGTCGTTACCAATATAGTTCCTTACCTATAGTAGGATTAGTAACATCTGTTTGGAGTAGCCGGTACTTGAGACTCGGTTGTAGGAGTTGTCGTTACCAATATAGTTCCTTACCTATAGTAGGATTAGTAACATCTGTTTGGAGTAGCCGGTACTTGAGACTCGGTTGTAGGAGTTGTCGTTACCAATATAGTTCCTTACCTATAGTAGGATTAGTAACATCTGTTTGGAGTAGCCGGTACTTGAGACTCGGTTGTAGGAGTTGGCGTTACGAATATAGTTCCTTACCTATAGTAGGATTAGTAACATCTGTTTGGAGTAGCCGGTACTTGAGACTCGGTTGTAGGAGTTGGCGTTACGAATATAGTTCCTTACCTATAGTACGATTAGTAACATCTGTTTGGAGTAGCCGGTACTTGAGACTCGGTTGTAGGAGTTGTCGTTACCAATATAGTTCCTTACCTATAGTAGGATTAGTAACATCTGTTTTGAGTAGCCGGTACTTGAGACTCGGTTGTAGGAGTTGGCGTTACGAATATAGTTCCTTACCTATAGTAGGATTAGTAACATCTGTTTGGAGTAGCCGGTACTTGAGACTGGGTTGTAGGAGTTGGCGTTACGAATATAGTTCCTTACCTATAGTAGGATTAGTAACATATGTTTGGAGTAGCCGGTACTTGAGACTCGGTTGTAGGAGTTGTCGTTACCAATATAGTTCCTTACCTATAGTAGGATTAGTAACATCTGTTTGGAGTAGCCGGTACTTGAGACTCGGTTGTAGGAGTTGTCGTTACCAATATAGTTCCTTACCTATAGTAGGATTAGTAACATCTGTTTGGAGTAGCCGGTACTTGAGACTCGGTTGTAGGAGTTGTCGTTACCAATATAGTTCCTTACCTATAGTAGGATTAGTAACATCTGTTTGTGGAGGGAGTAGCCGGTACTTGAGACTCGGTTGTAGGAGTTGGCGTTACGAATATAGTTCCTTACCTATAGTAGGATTAGTAACATCTGTTTTGAGTAGCCGGTACTTGAGACTCGGTTGTAGGAGTTGTCGTTACCAATATAGTTCCTTACCTATAGTAGGATTAGTAACATCTGTTTTGAGTAGCCGGTACTTGAGACTCGGTTGTAGGAGTTGTCGTTACCAATATAGTTCCTTACCTATAGTAGGATTAGTAACATCTGTTTTGAGTAGCCGGTACTTGAGACTCGGTTGTAGGAGTTGTCGTTACCAATATAGTTCCTTACCTATAGTAGGATTAGTAACATCTGTTTGGAGTAGCCGGTACTTGAGACTCGGTTGTAGGAGTTGTCGTTACCAATATAGTTCCTTACCTATAGTAGGATTAGTAACATCTGTTTGGAGTAGCCGGTACTTGAGACTCGGTTGTAGGAGTTGTCGTTACCAATATAGTTCCTTACCTATAGTAGGATTAGTAACATCTGTTTGGAGTAGCCGGTACTTGAGACTCGGTTGTAGGAGTTGGCGTTACGAATATAGTTCCTTACCTATAGTAGGATTAGTAACATCTGTTTGGAGTAGCCGGTACTTGAGACTCGGTTGTAGGAGTTGGCGTTACGAATATAGTTCCTTACCTATAGTACGATTAGTAACATCTGTTTGGAGTAGCCGGTACTTGAGACTCGGTTGTAGGAGTTGTCGTTACCAATATAGTTCCTTACCTATAGTAGGATTAGTAACATCTGTTTTGAGTAGCCGGTACTTGAGACTCGGTTGTAGGAGTTGGCGTTACGAATATAGTTCCTTACCTATAGTAGGATTAGTAACATCTGTTTGGAGTAGCCGGTACTTGAGACTGGGTTGTAGGAGTTGGCGTTACGAATATAGTTCCTTACCTATAGTAGGATTAGTAACATATGTTTGGAGTAGCCGGTACTTGAGACTCGGTTGTAGGAGTTGTCGTTACCAATATAGTTCCTTACCTATAGTAGGATTAGTAACATCTGTTTGGAGTAGCCGGTACTTGAGACTCGGTTGTAGGAGTTGTCGTTACCAATATAGTTCCTTACCTATAGTAGGATTAGTAACATCTGTTTGGAGTAGCCGGTACTTGAGACTCGGTTGTAGGAGTTGTCGTTACCAATATAGTTCCTTACCTATAGTAGGATTAGTAACATCTGTTTGTGGAGGGAGTAGCCGGTACTTGAGACTCGGTTGTAGGAGTTGGCGTTACGAATATAGTTCCTTACCTATAGTAGGATTAGTAACATCTGTTTTGAGTAGCCGGTACTTGAGACTCGGTTGTAGGAGTTGTCGTTACCAATATAGTTCCTTACCTATAGTAGGATTAGTAACATCTGTTTTGAGTAGCCGGTACTTGAGACTCGGTTGTAGGAGTTGTCGTTACCAATATAGTTCCTTACCTATAGTAGGATTAGTAACATCTGTTTTGAGTAGCCGGTACTTGAGACTCGGTTGTAGGAGTTGTCGTTACCAATATAGTTCCTTACCTATAGTAGGATTAGTAACATCTGTTTGTGGAGGGAGTAGCCGGTACTTGAGACTCGGTTGTAGGAGTTGGCGTTACGAATATAGTTCCTTACCTATAGTAGGATTAGTAACATCTGTTTGGAGTAGCCGGTACTTGAGACTCGGTTGTAGGAGTTGTCGTTACCAATATAGTTCCTTACCTATAGTAGGATTAGTAACATCTGTTTGGAGTAGCCGGTACTTGAGACTCGGTTGTAGGAGTTGTCGTTACCAATATAGTTCCTTACCTATAGTAGGATTAGTAACATCTGTTTGGAGTAGCCGGTACTTGAGACTCGGTTGTAGGAGTTGTCGTTACCAATATAGTTCCTTACCTATAGTAGGATTAGTAACATCTGTTTTGAGTAGCCGGTACTTGAGACTCGGTTATAGGAGTTGGCGTTACGAATATAGTTCCTTACCTATAGTAGGATTAGTAACATCTGTTTGTGGAGGGAGTAACCGGTACTTGAGACTCGGTTGTAGGAGTTGGCGTTACCAATATAGTTCCTTACCTATAGTAGGATTAGTAACATCTGTTTTGAGTAGCCGGTACTTGAGACTCGGTTGTAGGAGTTGGCGTTACCAATATAGTTCCTTACCTATAGTAGGATTAGTAACATCTGTTTGGAGTAGCCGTTACTTGAGACTCGGTTGTAGGAGTTGGCGTTACGAATATAGTTCCTTACCTATAGTAGGATTAGTAACATCTGTTTTGAGTAGCCGGTACTTGAGACTCGGTTGTAGGAGTTGTCGTTACCAATATAGTTCCTTACCTATAGTAGGATTAGTAACATCTGTTTTGAGTAGCCGGTACTTGAGACTCGGTTGTAGGAGTTGTCGTTACCAATATAGTTCCTTACCTATAGTAGGATTAGTAACATCTGTTTGTGGAGGGAGTAGCCGGTACTTGAGACTCGGTTGTAGGAGTTGGCGTTACGAATATAGTTCCTTACCTATAGTAGGATTAGTAACATCTGTTTTGAGTAGCCGGTACTTGAGACTCGGTTGTAGGAGTTGTCGTTACCAATATAGTTCCTTACCTATAGTAGGATTAGTAACATCTGTTTTGAGTAGCCGGTACTTGAGACTCGGTTGTAGGAGTTGTCGTTACCAATATAGTTCCTTACCTATAGTAGGATTAGTAACATCTGTTTTGAGTAGCCGGTACTTGAGACTCGGTTGTAGGAGTTGGCGTTACCAATATAGTTCCTTACCTATAGTAGGATTAGTAACATCTGTTTTGAGTAGCCGGTACTTGAGACTCGGTTGTAGGAGTTGTCGTTACCAATATAGTTCCTTACCTATAGTAGGATTAGTAACATCTGTTTTGAGTAGCCGGTACTTGAGACTCGGTTGTAGGAGTTGTCGTTACCAATATAGTTCCTTACCTATAGTAGGATTAGTAACATCTGTTTGTGGAGGGAGTAGCCGGTACTTGAGACTCGGTTGTAGGAGTTGGCGTTACGAATATAGTTCCTTACCTATAGTAGGATTAGTAACATCTGTTTTGAGTAGCCGGTACTTGAGACTCGGTTGTAGGAGTTGTCGTTACCAATATAGTTCCTTACCTATAGTAGGATTAGTAACATCTGTTTTGAGTAGCCGGTACTTGAGACTCGGTTGTAGGAGTTGTCGTTACCAATATAGTTCCTTACCTATAGTACGATTAGTAACATCTGTTTGGAGTAGCCGGTACTTGAGACTCGGTTGTAGGAGTTGTCGTTACCAATATAGTTCCTTACCTATAGTAGGATTAGTAACATCTGTTTGGAGTAGCCGGTACTTGAGACTCGGTTGTAGGAGTTGTCGTTACCAATATAGTTCCTTACCTATAGTAGGATTAGTAACATCTGTTTGGAGTAGTCGGTACTTGAGACTCGGTTGTAGGAGTTGGCGTTACCAATATAGTTCCTTACCTATAGTAGGATTAGTAACATCTGTTTGGAGTAGCCGGTACTTGAGACTCGGTTGTAGGAGTTGGCGTTACGAATATAGTTCCTTACCTATAGTAGGATTAGTAACATCTGTTTGGAGTAGCCGGTACTTGAGACTCGGTTGTAGGAGTTGGCGTTACCAATATAGTTCCTTACCTATAGTAGGATTAGTAACATCTGTTTGGAGTAGCCGGTACTTGAGACTCGGTTGTAGGAGTTGTCGTTACCAATATAGTTCCTTACCTATAGTAGGATTAGTAACATCTGTTTGGAGTAGCCGGTACTTGAGACTCGGTTGTAGGAGTTGGCGTTACGAATATAGTTCCTTACCTATAGTAGGATTAGTAACATCTGTTTGGAGTAGCCGGTACTTGAGACTCGGTTGTAGGAGTTGGCGTTACCAATATAGTTCCTTACCTATAGTAGGATTAGTAACATCTGTTTGGAGTAGCCGGTACTTGAGACTCGGTTGTAGGAGTTGTCGTTACCAATATAGTTCCTTACCTATAGTAGGATTAGTAACATCTGTTTTGAGTAGCCGGTACTTGAGACTCGGTTGTAGGAGTTGTCGTTACCAATATAGTTCCTTACCTATAGTAGGATTAGTAACATCTGTTTGGAGTAGCCGGTACTTGAGACTCGGTTGTAGGAGTTGTCGTTACCAATATAGTTCCTTACCTATAGTAGGATTAGTAACATCTGTTTGGAGTAGCCGGTACTTGAGACTCGGTTGTAGGAGTTGGCGTTACCAATATAGTTCCTTACCTATAGTAGGATTAGTAACATCTGTTTGGAGTAGCCGGTACTTGAGACTCGGTTGTAGGAGTTGTCGTTACCAATATAGTTCCTTACCTATAGTAGGATTAGTAACATCTGTTTTGAGTAGCCGGTACTTGAGACTCGGTTGTAGGAGTTGGCGTTACCAATATAGTTCCTTACCTATAGTAGGATTAGTAACATCTGTTTGGAGTAGCCGGTACTTGAGACTCGGTTGTAGGAGTTGTCGTTACCAATATAGTTCCTTACCTATAGTAGGATTAGTAACATCTGTTTGGAGTAGCCGGTACTTGAGACTCGGTTGTAGGAGTTGTCGTTACGAATATAGTTCCTTACCTATAGTAGGATTAGTAACATCTGTTTGGAGTAGCCGGTACTTGAGACTCGGTTGTAGGAGTTGTCGTTACCAATATAGTTCCTTACCTATAGTAGGATTAGTAACATCTGTTTGGAGTAGCCGGTACTTGAGACTCGGTTGTAGGAGTTGTCGTTACGAATATAGTTCCTTACCTATAGTACGATTAGTAACATCTGTTTGGAGTAGCCGGTACTTGAGACTCGGTTGTAGGAGTTGGCGTTACGAATATAGTTCCTTACCTATAGTAGGATTAGTAACATCTGTTTGGAGTAGCCGGTACTTGAGACTCGGTTGTAGGAGTTGTCGTTACCAATATAGTTCCTTACCTATAGTAGGATTAGTAACATCTGTTTTGAGTAGCCGGTACTTGAGACTCGGTTGTAGGAGTTGTCGTTACCAATATAGTTCCTTACCTATAGTAGGATTAGTAACATCTGTTTGCGGAGTTTCCGGTACTTGAGAGACGGTTGTAGTTGTTGTTACGAATATAGTTCCATCGCCGCTAGAATATTCGCAGTCGTCGTCCTCGTTGTCATAGTAATCACAGTCAGCCGACGCCGTTGTAGATATTATATCACCGCCTTGCCAAAACTGCAAATATAAATTATTGTATTTGCATGTAACTATACAACCAATATACCAATAACAATGTCTTATTTGAGTTGCCAAATTGTTATAAAAAAACCTCTACATACCGCCAATTACTTTATTTTAGTGGCCCATAAAAACCTCTACATACCGCCAATTACTTTATTTTAGTGGCCCATAAAAACCTCTACATACCGCCAATTACTTTATTTTAGTGGCCCATAAAAACCTCTACATACCGCCAATTACTTTATTTAGTGGCCCATAAAAACCTCTACATACCGCCAATTACTTTATTTAGTGGCCCATAAAAACCTCTACATACCGTCAATTACTTTATTTTAGTGGCCCATAAAAACCTCTACATACCGTCAATTACTTTATTTAGTGGCCCATAAAAACCTCTACATACCGCCAATTACTTTATTTAGTGGCCCATAAAAACCTCTACATACCGCCAATTACTTTATTTTAGTGGCCCATAAAAACCTCTACATACCGCCAATTACTTTATTTAGTGGCCCATAAAAACCTCTACATACCGCCAATTACTTTATTTAGTGGCCCATAAAAACCTCTACATACCGCCAAATACTTTATTTAGTGGCCCATAAAAACCTCTACATACCGTCAATTACTTTATTTTAGTGGCCCATAAATTGTCTTTTATATGATAATAAAATTCTAAAAAGTTATTTTGGTCGATTATTATGCAGAACTTAATGGCGAAGGATGTTTAGTTTTGGAGATATGACGATTTTACATGTTTCTATTACAATCAAATTAACATTTCATTTGTTCGTTTCATTTGTTTTTAATCTTCAAAAAAACCCGAGGAATCTCAAAAAATGTAAAGCACTTGCTATCCATTGCTATTGCACACCAATACCAAAGCTAATGCTTAAACTTACAGGGTCATCGCTAGGTGGTCCGTCTGTAGACACCGGTATTGGTGTGCTGACTAGGTACATGGGCCCATGTACACCTACGTTCTCGTCCCCTACAGCAGCTAAGTCCAATGGGAAGATCCCGTTATAGAACAATCCCGCCATGTATCCGGTAAAGAGATCGTACAATGGTTGCTCCTCAGGGGACATTGCCATGGCGATGTAGATCGTTCGTTGTTTGTCAAAATCCGTCAATGTTGATTTATCTGGGCGGTAATATAAATAATGACAGATACATAATATATTATAACATATTATAACATAAGTAATGACACATACATAACATATTATAACATAAGTAAAGACAGATACATAACATATTATAACATAAGTAATGACAGATACATAACATATTATAACATAAGTAATGACAGATACATAACATATTATAACATAATTAATGACAGATACATAACATATTATAACATAAGTAATGACAGATACATAACATATTATAACATAAGTAATGACAGATACATAACATATTATAACATAAGTAATGACAGATACATAACATATTATAACATAAGTAATGACAGATACATAACATATTATAACATAAGTAATGACAGATACATAACATATTATAACATAAGTAATGACAGATACATAACATATTATAACATAAGTAATGACACATACATAACATATTATAACATAAGTAATGACACATACATAACATATTATAACATAAGTAATGACAGATACATAACATATTATAACATAAGTAATGACACATAGATAACATATAATAATAATAATAATAATAATAATAATATTGGTTATTCATATAGCGCTTTTCTACGCTCAGCATACTCAAAGCGCTTTTATTATCATTACCCCAGCAAAGCCAGGTTCCCATTATACCGCTGGGTTGGCGTAGGCACTAATGTCTAATGTGTCTTGCCTAGGGACACAACAGTGCGAAATTTCTACAGCCTTTAGTCGGATTCGAACCTGCACCACCAAACACTATTGTGTAAGCAGTTCAGGCGCCGTATCCACTCGGACACTGCGACATAATAATAATAATTATAATTTAATAATTAATTATAATAATCATTATAACATAATATAATAACATAAGTAATGACAGATACATAACATATTACAACATAAGTAATGACACATACATAACATATTATAACATAAGTAATGACAGATACATAACATATTATAACATAATTAATGACAGATACATAACATATTATAACATAAGTAATGACAGATACATAACATATTATAACATAAGTAATGACAGATACATAACATATTATAACATAAGTAATGACAGATACATAACATATTATAACATAAGTAATGACAGATACATAACATATTATAACATAAGTAATGACAGATACATAACATATTATAACATAAGTAATGACAGATACATAACATATTATAACATAAGTAATGACACATACATAACATATTATAACATAAGTAATGACACATACATAACATATTATAACATAAGTAATGACAGATACATAACATATTATAACATAAGTAATGACACATAGATAACATATAATAATAATAATAATAATAATAATAATATTGGTTATTCATATAGCGCTTTTCTACGCTCAGCATACTCAAAGCGCTTTTATTATCATTACCCCAGCAAAGCCAGGTTCCCATTATACCGCTGGGTTGGCGTAGGCACTAATGTCTAATGTGTCTTGCCTAGGGACACAACAGTGCGAAATTTCTACAGCCTTTAGTCGGATTCGAACCTGCACCACCAAACACTATTGTGTAAGCAGTTCAGGCGCCGTATCCACTCGGACACTGCGACATAATAATAATAATTATAATTTAATAATTAATTATAATAATCATTATAACATAATATAATAACATAAGTAATGACAGATACATAACATATTACAACATAAGTAATGACACATACATAACATATTATAACATAAGTAATGACAGATACATAACATATTATAACATAATTAATGACAGATACATAACATATTATAACATAAGTAATGACAGATACATAACATATTATAACATAAGTAATGACAGATACATAACATATTATAACATAAGTAATGACAGATACATAACATATTATAACATAAGTAATGACAGATACATAACATATTATAACATAAGTAATGACAGATACATAACATATTATAACATAAGTAATGACAGATACATAACATATTATAACATAAGTAATGACACATACATAACATATTATAACATAAGTAATGACACATACATAACATATTATAACATAAGTAATGACAGATACATAACATATTATAACATAAGTAATGACACATAGATAACATATAATAATAATAATAATAATAATAATAATATTGGTTATTCATATAGCGCTTTTCTACGCTCAGCATACTCAAAGCGCTTTTATTATCATTACCCCAGCAAAGCCAGGTTCCCATTATACCGCTGGGTTGGCGTAGGCACTAATGTCTAATGTGTCTTGCCTAGGGACACAACAGTGCGAAATTTCTACAGCCTTTAGTCGGATTCGAACCTGCACCACCAAACACTATTGTGTAAGCAGTTCAGGCGCCGTATCCACTCGGACACTGCGACATAATAATAATAATTATAATTTAATAATTAATTATAATAATCATTATAACATAATATAATAACATAAGTAATGACAGATACATAACATATTACAACATAAGTAATGACACATACATAACATATTATAACATAAGTAATGACAGATACATAACATATTATAACATATTATAACATAAGTAATGACAGATACATAACATATTATAACATAAGTAATGACAGATACATAACATATTATAACATAAGTAATGACAGATACATAACATATTATAACATAAGTAATGACACATAGATAACATATTATAACATATTATAACATAAGTAATGACAGATACATAACATATTATAACATATTATAACATAAGTAATGACACATAGATAACATATTATAACATATTATAACATAAGTAATGACAGATACATAACATATTATAACATATTATAACATAAGTAATGACACATACATAACATATTATAACATAAGTAATGACAGATACATAACATATTACAACATAAGTAATGACACATACATAACATATTATAACATAAGTAATGACACATAGATAACATATTATAACATATTATAACATAAGTAATGACAGATACATAACGTATTACAACATAAGTAATGACACATACATAACATATTATAACATAAGTAATCAAACACATTGTAGATTGGTTTACCTTGCGAACTGGTTACAGTAGTTCCAACTTCCTAGTAAACATCAAACACATTGCAGATTGGTTTACCTTGCGAACTGGTTACAGTAGTTCCTACTTCCTACATCAAACACATTGCAGATTGGTTTACCTTGCGAACTGGTTACAGTAGTTCCTACTTCCTACATCAAACACATTGCAGATTGGTTTACCTTGCGAACTGGTTACAGAAGTTCCTACTTCCTACATCAAACACATTGCAGATTGGTTTACCTTGCGAACTGGTTACAGTAGTTCCAACTTCCTACATCTAACACATTGCAGATTGGTTTACCTTGCGAACTGGTTACAGTAGTTCCTACTTCCTACATCTAACACATTGCAGATTGGTTTACCTTGCGAACTGGTTACAGAAGTTCCTACTTCCTACATCAAACACATTGTAGATTGGTTTACCTTGCGAACTGGTTACAGTAGTTCCTACTTCCTACATCAAACACAATGTAGATTGGTTTACCTTGCGAACTGGTTACAGTAGTTCCTACTTCCTACATCAAACACATTGCAGATTGGTTTACCTTGCGAACTGGTTACAGTAGTTCCTACTTCCTACATCAAACACATTGCAGATTGGTTTACCTTGCGAACTGGTTACAGAAGTTCCTACTTCCTACATCAAACACATTGCAGATTGGTTTACCTTGCGAACTGGTTACAGTAGTTCCAACTTCCTACATCTAACACATTGCAGATTGGTTTACCTTGCGAACTGGTTACAGTAGTTCCTACTTCCTACATCTAACACATTGCAGATTGGTTTACCTTGCGAACTGGTTACAGAAGTTCCTACTTCCTACATCAAACACATTGTAGATTGGTTTACCTTGCGAACTGGTTACAGTAGTTCCTACTTCCTACATCAAACACATTGTAGATTGGTTTACCTTGCGAACTGGTTACAGTAGTTCCTACTTCCTACATCAAACACATTGCAGATTGGTTTACCTTGCGAACTGGTTACAGTAGTTCCTACTTCCTACATCTAACACATTGCAGATTGGTTTACCTTGCGAACTGGTTACAGAAGTTCCTACTTCCTACATCAAACACATTGTAGATTGGTTTACCTTGCGAACTGGTTACAGTAGTTCCTACTTCCTACATCAAACACATTGCAGATTGGTTTACCTTGCGAACTGGTTACAGTAGTTCCTACTTCCTACATCAAACACATTGTAGATTGGTTTACCTTGGGAACTGGTTACAGTAGTTCCTACTTCCTACATCAAACACATTGTAGATTGGTTTACCTTGCGAACTGGTTACAGTAGTTCCTACTTCCTACATCAAACACATTGTAGATTGGTTTACCTTGGGAACTGGTTACAGTAGTTCCTACTTCCTACATCAAACACATTGCAGATTGGTTTACCTTGGGAACTGGTTACAGTAGTTCCTACTGCCTACATCAAACACATTGCAGATTGGTTTACCTTGCGAACTGGTTACAGTAGTTCCTACTTCCTACATCAAACACATTGCAGATTGGTTTACCTTGCGAACTGGTTACAGTAGTTCCTACTTCCTACATCAAACACATTGCAGATTGGTTTACCTTGGGAACTGGTTACAGTAGTTCCTACTGCCTACATCAAACACATTGCAGATTGGTTTACCTTGCGAACTGGTTACAGTAGTTCCTACTTCCTACATCAAACACATTACAGATTGGTTTACCTTGCGAACTGGTTACAGTAGTTCCTACTTCCTACATCAAACACATTGCAGATTGGTTTACCTTGCGAACTGGTTACAGTAGTTCCTACTTCCTACATCTAACACATTGCAGATTGGTTTACCTTGCGAACTGGTTACAGTAGTTCCTACTTCCTACATCAAACACATTGTAGATTGGTTTACCTTGCGAACTGGTTACAGTAGTTCCTACTTCCTACATCAAACACATTGCAGATTGGTTTACCTTGCGAACTGGTTACAGTAGTTCCTACTTCCTACATCAAACACATTGCAGATTGGTTTACCTTGCGAACTGGTTACAGTAGTTCCTACTTCCTACATCAAACACATTGTAGATTGGTTTACCTTGCGAACTGGTTACAGTAGTTCCTACTTCCTACATCAAACACATTGCAGATTGGTTTACCTTGCGAACTGGTTACAGTAGTTCCTACTTCCTACATCAAACACATTGCAGATTGGTTTACCTTGCGAACTGGTTACAGTAGTTCCTACTTCCTACATCAAACACATTGCAGATTGGTTTACCTTGCGAACTGGTTACAGTAGTTCCTACTTCCTACATCAAACACATTGTAGATTGGTTTACCTTGCGAACTGGTTACAGTAGTTCCTACTTCCTACATCAAACACATTGCAGATTGGTTTACCTTGCGAACTGGTTACAGTAGTTCCTACTTCCTACATCAAACACATTGCAGATTGGTTTACCTTGCGAACTGGTTACAGTAGTTCCTACTTCCTACATCAAACACATTGCAGATTGGTTTACCTTGCGAACTGGTTACAGTAGTTCCTACTTCCTACATCAAACACATTGTAGATTGGTTTACCTTGCGAACTGGTTACAGTAGTTCCAACTTCCTACATCAAACACATTGCAGATTGGTTTACCTTGCGAACTGGTTACAGTAGTTCCTACTTCCTACATCAAACACATTGCAGATTGGTTTACCTTGCGAACTGGTTACAGTAGTTCCTACTTCCTACATCAAACACATTGCAGATTGGTTTACCTTGCGAACTGGTTACAGTAGTTCCTACTTCCTACATCAAACACATTGCAGATTGGTTTACCTTGCGAACTGGTTACAGTAGTTCCTACTTCCTACATCAAACACATTGCAGATTGGTTTACCTTGCGAACTGGTTACAGTAGTTCCTACTTCCTACATCAAACACATTGTAGATTGGTTTACCTTGCGAACTGGTTACAGTAGTTCCTACTTCCTACATCAAACACATTGCAGATTGGTTTACCTTGCGAACTGGTTACAGTAGTTCCTACTTCCTACATCAAACACATTTTAGATTGGTTTACCTTGCGAACTGGTTACAGTAGTTCCTACTTCCTACATCAAACACATTGCAGATTGGTTTACCTTGCGAACTGGTTACAGTAGTTCCTACTTCCTACATCAAACACATTGCAGATTGGTTTACCTTGCGAACTGGTTACAGTAGTTCCTACTTCCTAGAACATCGTATTTTACAAATTTGATTTAATTAACATTTTGATTTCCTAACAATTTATTGAAGTAGGCCTACGTACCGGTAGCAGACGGAACACACCACAGTATATTAAATGAAATTAGTTTCATTATTACTCTTCAAAGAACTTTGTGGGTCGAAATAAAATATGATTATCAGAGCAAATCTTCCTCCCTTATATCGATAGATACTAAGAGGTGCGAATTGAATTGAGTTTCACAAATAATAGAATTAGTGAAGTCATCAAGTCCAGCGAATAGCATTACTCACTGGACTGGTTGTATCGAACTATCTGTTACAAATCAGCATTAATAAACATTTAAAACTGAAATATATTCGCTATGTTGGCGATGTGATGTTGAAGCGGTTAGGTTGTAGAATATTCAATATTCTGTATCGCAAACACAATGACCGCTACTGTAATAGTGTCTAAAAATCATATAATTAAATTTAAAACATAAAGTAAAGGAGCAGGTTACAGTGGCGGTGTTTTCTAACCAAAACAATAAACGAAGCCTTACTTCACTTGCGCCACTATTTGACCGGTCTACCATCTATACTCAACTCACCAGCTTCCGGCTCAATATAATTGGGTTTTGAACTATCGACCTGTAACGACGCCTTTATTCCTGTTCTTACAAACTGTATAACGTGATATCCTTTGTCGGATATTCTAATTAAATTGTCAGATATGGTGTAATCATCACCACCCAGATTGTAAGTAGCTTTGGCGTACCCGTCGCTCTAAGGAAAGTAAATGTAACATATTTCAATCACCAAAAACATTTAATAAAGAAATTATACATATCGACGAATTATATTACTATAACAGCGAATTTATTAGCTTAAAATTTAAATTACTACTACTACTAGGTCGAGCGAACTCGGACAGTGGAAATAAGATCCTTCCAGGCTTCCCGATTCTCCAACTACTACTAGGTCGAGCGAACTCGGACAGTGGAAATGAGATCCTTCCAGGCTTCCCGATTCTCCAACTACTACTAGGTCGAGCGAACTCGGACAGTGGAAATGAGATCCTTCCAGGCTTCCCGATTCTCCAACTACTACTAGGTCGAGCGAACTCGGACAGTAGAAATGAGATCCTTCCAGGCTTCCCGATTCTCCAACTACTACTAGGTCGAGCGAACTCGGACAGTGGAAATGAGATCCTTCCAGGCTTCCCGATTCTCCAACTACTACTAGGTCGAGCGAACTCGGACAGTGGAAATGAGATCCTTTCAGGGTTCCCGATTCTCCAACTACTACTAGGTCGAGCGAACTCGGACAGTGGAAATGAGATCCTTCCAGGCTTCCCGATTCTACTACTACTACTAGGTCGAGCGAACTCGGACAGTAGAAATGAGATCCTTTCAGGGTTCCCGATTCTCCAACTACTACTAGGTCGAGCGAACTCGGACAGTGTAAATGAGATCCTTCCAGGCTTCCCGATTCTCCAACTACTACTAGGTCGAGCGAACTCGGACAGTGGAAATGAGATCCTTCCAGGCTTCCCGATTCTCCTACTACTACTAGGTCGAGCGAACTCGGACAGTGGAAATGAGATCCTTCCAGGCTTCCTAATTCTCCAACTACTACTAGGTCGAGCGAACTCGGACAGTGGAAATGAGATCCTTCCAGGCTTCCCGATTCTACTACTACTACTAGGTCGAGCGAACTCGGACAGTGTAAATGAGATCCTTCCAGGCTTCCCGATTCTCCAACTACTACTAGGTCGAGCGAACTCGGACAGTGGAAATGAGATCCTTCCAGGCTTCCCGATTCTCCTACTACTACTAGGTCGAGCGAACTCGGACAGTGGAAATGAGATCCTTCCAGGCTTCCTAATTCTCCAACTACTACTAGGTCGAGCGAACTCGGACAGTGGAAATGAGATCCTTCCAGGCTTCCTAATTCTCCAACTACTACTAGGTCGAGCGAACTCGGACAGTAGAAATGAGATCCTTCCAGGCTTCCCGATACACCAACTACTACTAGGTCGAGCGAACTCGGACAGTGGAAATGAGATCCTTCCAGGCTTCCCGATTCTCCAACTACTACTAGGTCGAGCGAACTCGGACAGTAGAAATGAGATCCTTCCAGGCTTCCCGATACTCCAACTACTACTAGGTCGAGCGAACTCGGACAGTGGAAATGAGATCCTTCCAGGCTTCCCGATTCTACTACTACTACTAGGTCGAGCGAACTCGGACAGTGGAAATAAGATCCTTCCAGGCTTCCCGATACTCCAACTACTACTAGGTCGAGCGAACTCGGACAGTGGAAATGAGATCCTTCCAGGCTTCCCGATTCTCCAACTACTACTAGGTCGAGCGAACTCGGACAGTAGAAATGAGATCCTTCCAGGCTTCCCGATACTCCAACTACTACTAGGTCGAGCGAACTCGGACAGTGGAAATGAGATCCTTCCAGGCTTCCCGATTCTACTACTACTACTAGGTCGAGCGAACTCGGACAGTGGAAATAAGATCCTTCCAGGCTTCCCGATTCTCCAACTACTACTAGGTAGAGCGAACTCGGACAGTGGAAATAAGATCCTTCCAGGGTTCCCGATTCTCCATAGTTGTCGCAATTTCGTTTCTCCCAAGTTCAGTATCCCTTTCAAGTTGATCTATATATGTTATGGCTGGTCGTCCACGACTACGCTTTCCATGAGTTGGTTGCCAGAGAAGTAGATCTGGTATGACCTCGTCTTTACTTCGCCAGCAGTGCCCACTGAATCTTAATCTGCGTTCACGGAGGGTGGTTGATACAGGTGGTATTGTACCATAAAGCTCGGCGTTTGTCATGTGTTGTCTCCAGCTGATGTTTAGGGCTGCCCTTAGTAGTCTTGTGTTGCAACCATCAATTCGTTGTTCAAGTGATTTAGTCAGTGTCCAGGTCTCACCCCCGTATAAAAATACACTTTCCACTGTGGCTCGATTTAAATGGAATTTAAATTAATTGGATTATAACATTGTTATTTATACATTTATAGATTAACTGTATAAGGGGGCATTCATAAAGTATGCCACGCACTAGGGGGGTCGAGCTTGAGTGACACTTTGTGACCCCCCATGTCACAGTGACTTTTTTTTTTTTTTTTTTTGTAAAAGCCTTTGCTGAATTGCCCCGTTATTTTTATTAACTTTTACATTAAAATACTCTGTAGTTGATTTAATAAGTGTAAGAGACCGTATTATTGCTGTATCGGTGTTTTTAGAGGATCTAAGACCTATTTCCTCCGTATGTGTACTGTGAAAGGCACATTTTGTGATTCTATGGCAATTCGTGACGCAAAGGGGTGATAGCTACTCTTGAACAGTAGTTACTATGACTACGGTTAACAGCTGACATTCATACGTGTTGATTTCCTTTGTTCTATGGCGTCTCTCAGTTCAGTCAGCCAATGAGAGCGTTTTTGTGGCTCCTTGTACAGAAAATTTCCGAGAAATGACGCAATGCCTATGTGCAGTGTTTACATTCAGTCTTGAGCCAAAGAAAGAACGGCTTGGAAGTATTTTGTGCTGTACTGTTTTTTAGTCGTACACTAGTAGGTTTAATTATAAAGGGCATATATCCTTTAACTGACCTGCAATTTAACATACCTGATGACTGCAAACTGACTACTTGAATATCTCATGCCTATGTGCACTGACATACCGGTACTGACTTGTTGTTTTATACTGCTATTTGCCGTCAGTTCTTCATAATATGGTTGATGAATAATTATATTTGGAATAACGATAAATAACCCCGCAACCCAATATTCTTGATATACCGAAGGTAAGAGAGAAAGGTTACTAATAACGATTGTGACTTATGTTAAAGTGGTTTGAAGTGAATCTAATGTTATTTGATAGACCCTACATGAGTCAGCCTGTGTTCCTTTTATATGTGACTAAAATCAGTGAAGATTGGCAGATTAGTGTGCAGTATTGTGCAGCATAGTGTATGAGTGAGTCTGTTAAAGAAGCAATTCCTAAAGAATGCGCCATATATGTGGATTATAATTAAGCCATATCGTTGCGAGTAGTTTAAGTCATAACTCTGTTTATGTAGATAAAGCGCCACGTCCTAAAGGAACTGTTAATATTACCGAAGGTGAATAATATTGTCAGAGATTATATAATACTGTCAGTCGAATAATACATTAGGCTTACATAGCAATAAAAATTAAACCGTCGAACCCAATCTCCCGGGAATATCCAGCGGGTGAATGGTCGCGCACGGATTGGTTTCGACTAGTGTAGTGAATCAAATACTTGTCATAGACTAAAAAGCGATTTATTATCTAGAAGACATTCTAATTTGGCGGGTTAAACTGCCAAAGGTCTGAAAGCGCGAACATTAAAGGATATAGCTTCTTTATTGCAGTAAGCAATAAAGTCGAAAGTACCGGTCGACCGGTAACCAGTAGGCCTGACTGCCTGATCATCCGGACCGGTACTTACTTCCGTATAAGTACAGCAGTATTATTCGATTTGATTATATATGCCGGTAGGTCTTAATAATTAATCGGGGACGCCTGGTTTTTATTGGGATTTTACTTAGGCCTATTTCTGTCAGTTTTATTTGTTTGTAGGCCAGTATTGAACAGAAGGCGTGTAAACCTGATCAGATTGTACAGACAATTTGTAGGCTGAGCTGTTGTCTGATTGCTGTTAAGTCCGAACGAATTGCAGTGTGTGTAGAGCACTTGTCCGATTAAGTACGGTTAGGAAGTAGGGGCAGCCACGCTGTAAGGTAAACCCCCAACTAAAGAATAAGTCGCACTACTGGGTTAGAGCGCATACTCCCTAATCATTTCGGAGTCTGCATGTCCTGTAGTTTATTTAGGCTTGAGAGTAGTCTGCCATCGTTTAGTCTGTACTTTGTTTGTGTAAGTCTGTACGGGTAGCGTATAATTTTATTTAGATAATTTGTAGGCTGGATAGTTGTCTGGCTGTTATTAGGTCTGAACGGATTGCCGCGTGTGTAGATCATCTGTCCGATTAAGTACGATTAGGCAGTAGGGGCAGCAACGCTGTAAGGTAAACCCCCAACTAAAGAATAAGTCGCACTACTGGGTTAGAGCGCATACTCCCTAATCATTTCGGAGTCTGCATATACCGTAGTTTGTTTAGGCTTGATGGTAGTCTGTCAGTGTTCGGTCTGTATTTTATTTGAGTAGTTTGTACGCGTAGCGTAATATTTATTATTCAGAGTTTATGCGATTATTCGCAACATTCATTCCCTAAGTTTGTTCCTACAGTAATTGTGTTTGTTATACATACCGTTATAGTTAAATTAACCCCGGTACTATACGGGCTGCTTGGCGTAGGTAAAGACTGGTGATTTTGTGCATCGGTCACTCCAGCAGATGCCGTGGTTCTTTTAGCTGTTCAAGTATATTTAACTACTGATTATTTGTTGTACAAGTACTCGTACCTAATTTAGGGTTTAGTGTACAGTGCTTTCCCGAAGTAATTATTGTAGCCATTATATTTGTGTTGTAAAGTGGTTGATAGGCACATTCGATTAGCTCTATTAACTTCTAGGTAGGAACACTCCGTGATACATAACGTAGAACCTATAGCGATACGGCTATAGGTCGTCAGGCGGTGGTATTTTCCTATCTAGACAACGCAGTGTATTTGCTACTACTTATTATTTCAAATACCGTAGTACCCTGTCCGCTGTAATAATCAGTTTTCTAACCCTTTGTTAGGCTGGTTTGTAGACTTCTTGTAAAATTACCCTAAAAATTCGTATTTGTGTTTTTGTAAAATTTTGTGTTTATTTAGAGATTGTAATCTCAACCCAAATTGTACGTAATTTGTAGTATTAAGTAACTTAGGTAAATTAGTATTATTTGTTTTAGTGTCCTGTACGTAACACTTCACTGAAAGCGCACCGCTTTGTGTAGTGATTACTCCCCAGAAATAATAACATTTATTTCAAACATTGACAAAACCCATTAAAACGGGTATATATATATTATAAATCAAATCTAACGATTTATAAATCGTAGGCCTACCATACAACCATTAGGTCTCAATATAAGTTGGATTACTGCTCAAATAACGGTAATAAAGTAAGTAAAGTAACCAAGTAACCCTAAAGTAACAGAAAGTCAATTATTTGAAATAATTGATATACCGGTATTTACGATAGGCCTATTATCTTTACTTCTATAAATCTAGGCTGAAATTATACCGGTACTTGTAATTAATTCTATTTCAGAATTATATATACTACAAACTGTAAGCTGTATATACCGGTATTCCGATAGGCCTATTATATTTTTATATATATTTGTGCTAAAATTATACCGGTATTCTGTGATAAACCTAGTCTGTAATAATAGTTATATATACTATAAGCATACCGGTATTCTAATATATTATATATATCACGCTACACTGAGTAGCAGTACCGGTAATTAATTACTAGGCTAGCAGTTAATACTGAGTTACTAGACTTGCTCAGACTGTAATACAGCAGTAGACATTCAACTGTACACATAAGCATGTCGGACGCAAAGCAGAATCTGTCAGACAGTCTACTAGATACAACCGAGAGCGAAGTGACAGCAGAGAAACCGCATAAGAAGGATGCCATTGATATCTATCTGTCTGACTATCAGCGTTTTTTGGGAGATGAAGAGTTGAGGAGAAGGTTAGAGGGACTTAGCCCTAATAGCGAAGGAGCCAAACTCGTGTTAGATGCAATTGATGTGGATAGGTTAGCGGCGAACCAAGCTAAATTCGATGAACAACTCCGCCTGACAAGAGTCAAAGAAGAACAAGTAAAGAAAAAACGTATAGAAGACAGAAAGGCAGCGGCAGTAGCAGCAGCAGCTGCAGAAGCAGAAACAAAGGCAGCAGCGGCAGAGGCAGCGGCAGAGGCAAAAGCGGCAGCGGCAGAGGCAAAAGTGGCAGAGGCAGCGGCAGAGGCAAAAGCGGCAGAAGCAGAAAGAAAGGCGGCAATGGCAGCGACCGAAGCGGAAAGAAAGGCGGCAGAGGCAGTGGCAGAAGCAGAACGGAGGGCATCTGAAGAGGCAACCCAAATAGAGTTGGAAAATCTTCAAGAGAGGCAAGACAACTTCAATAAACAGTTAACAGCGAGCAATATGCAGATGATGAGTCGATCTACTCCCAAGAGACAGGGGTATACATCATCTGAGGAAGGCGATACCACCGACACCGAAGGCGGAGGAAATCGATCTCGCCTAAGCAGACGTAAAAGAACATTCCACCGGCAGAAATTGCCTGATTTGCCTCCAGCTGTTAGAAGGCAACTAAATAACACCAAAATAGGTAGTACAGAGCCCACAGACCAAATAATTAAAATAGAAAGACTCCCTACTATAGTAGATGAGCCTGAAATAATTAGGCCTGTTCTTGAAATCACCCCTTCGGTGATAGACGCACATGTGCTCCCTGAAACTACCTCTAAATTCCCTCTGCATAGCACTAAGCTACCTGTGCCCCGCAGAACTGCCCAAGAGACAGTTCAGGTCCTGGACCCCGAGCGAAATATTCACAATTTGTCGCCCGTTGTCCCTCGTCCGCCCGCTACAACGTTGGCGACTCCCGCTTCGGCGGTCGAATGGGTGGACAGGGGACGGCGGGGGATGGATATCCTGCTCGGGCAGATGCAGGAGACTGTCCAGCAATTCAAGGGCACAGTAAGGGAAAGTAGGCTAGAGTTGCAAGAAGTGCAGCAAAGTATCGCGCTAGAACGCGATAAATTAGTAAATACCCAAAAGGGTATACCACCACCCTCTGTAACAATGTGTCAACCTGTTAGGTCTGAAGTATTGCATGCGCAAGGTGTGGAGCCTACACGCATATATACTGCTAGCGAAGTAGAAACTCCTATAGTGAACCCTATTAAGGGTAATTATAGACCTGTTGATAATGATATTCCCTATAGAACTGATCATAATCCGAGAAATTTATATACCGATAACTCGATATTAAATAACACGATGGCCCAAGAAAGTTTTACGCGTCAAATGGCTAGAACCGAAGCCCGGCAAGCGGTAAAGGTTGGAGAGATCGTCAAGTTCAATGGAGATGAGATGAAGTGGTTACCTTTTAATGAATATTACAAAGATAACATACAGAACTCTGTACTATCTAATGGAGAAAAACTTAGATACCTCATCGAGTGCTTGGAAGGATCTCCCAAGTTAATGGCGTTAAGGTTTATTGGACATCCAGACGGATTAAGACAAGTTTGGGATACACTAAACATCAGGTATGGTAATAGGAATAACATAGCTGGGTATTTGTATGCAAAGTTGGTAGCGCCCCGAAAGTTTATTAGCAGCGGGATTATAGAGTTTTCCGATGAAATTCAGGAGATCTGCAGACAATTAGATTGGCTAGGTAAGTCTCATGAGTATCAGAGTGCTATGGTTATTAGAGCAGTGGCTTCTACTTTACCGAAGGGTGGAGTAGGTACACGCTGGGATAAGAAAGTGTTATATATGATGGAACAACAACGACGAGACCCTACCATGGCTGATCTCATGTCATTCTTAGATGGAGAAGTGAAATTACAGCTCCTAAGGCAGTCCAGAGAGAAGACATTGGAAAACAAGGTAAGTGAGAAACCCGTTTCTAGGAGAAGGGTAATACCAGTATGTTATACCGACGACGGTGAAAGCCAAACTTCTCAAGGAGAGGACAGCGGGAAAGACACTGACAGATCTTATGTCAATAAAATGCCTAAAGATCAGGTAAGTAAATCCAAGTCTCGACCCAATGACAGAAGGGAACCGGTACAAAAAACCCCTCCTACGTCTCCTAAAAGAACTCAGGTGAGAAAGCCCGAGGAAAGAACAAGTGTGCACCACATAGCACAGGTTAAAGTAAGTAACATCAAGCCCAAATGTGTGCTGTGCGACGGGCCCCACCGTTTAAATGCGTGTGATAAATTCCTGAGGAAATCACTAAAGGATAGACGTGAAGTCATGTGGGATAAGCGGTTGTGTTATAATTGCCTCAGACGAGGACACCAACGGCGAACCTGTAACTCCGACGCAAGGTGTGCAAAGTGCGGCGCAAAACATCATATCTTGTTGCACACGGAATTCGAACGAAACAGCCAGAGTCAGGTAAGTGAGTCCGAACTACATGTCCAATTCAGTGATGTGAACGATACTGATCAATCTGAGATGGAAGGATTCTATACGGACGAGTTCTCCGACCAAAACGAATCCTGTTACCTAATAAACACCACCGCAGTGTATCGAGTACTCGTGCATGAGGAAGACACAGACAGCGACCTTACCTTAACTACTTCCGATCAACAACCATCTTGGAAAGCGCCAACTTCCAATATAGGAATCCGAGAATTTCCTGTAGTCCAGTTACGGGTCCACGGACCTCAGAAGAGCTATATAGTGAACGCCCTCCTGGACTCCGGTAGCACAGGAACATTCGTCGATAAAGAACTAGCCGAAGTCATCTTTGCTGGACAACCCAAGTTCCGAACCAAGCTAAACATGTCAGGGATCATGCAGGTTTGGAATTCTACTGTAGCTGCCGACTATTATATAGGTGAGTTGTCCACCCCCCAGGACGAACTAGGAGAACATAGCATCAGGTCAGTGAAAATGGTGGCTATAAAGAACTTCGCTACTACTCAAGCAGACCTTTATAATTGGGACGAGGATGAGAGCATCCAACATCTTAACATACCTCGATTCCAGACTGATTATCCTGGAGTGCAAATACTCATCGGCCAAAACGCGCATGAGGCGCTGGAGACATTAGAGAAACGGCCTGCTCAACCGCAGCCACTACAGACCTATGCGGTAAGAACTAGAGTAGGTTGGTACCTTACTGGACCTTCCCGTAGAACGCTCAGGGAAAGACTGCTTCAAGATCGCGTCTGCCAGGTGAGTGAATGGGAAGATGATACTAGTGAGGGAGACGACCCAACTGAGGGAACACCACACTCCTCAGATAATGACAATCTTAGCTCCAATGTAGATCAATGGAGATATTGCCCCAAGAAGTTTAATCCAACGGACATCGCTTCCAGAGGAGCAACTCCTCAAGAACTGACAGATACTATAGACCGGTTAGGTGAACCCGACTTCCTGAGTAAGGAGAATGAATGGCCTCCCCATCTTACTCCGACTGAGATTAGACCAGCCAAGGGAGCGGAGAAAGTCGAACCTGAAACCCGGACGGGTGGATCGGAGTTATTTGAACCCGGGATAGATCTGTCGGTATTACATGTTGCCAGGGACGACGCCGTGGATCTGGGCTTCCCCTCCGCGAGTGGATCCTTCATGAAGATCAGAGAGAGCGATTGGAGCTCTGGAACATCAGACGTCTCGCAGGGACTCTCACCTCTCCTGCAGAGAGCGACGGACCACTATAGCTCCTGGAATCGGCTTTGTGACGCCGTCATATACTTTGAGCGATGTTTCTATCGTCACTATTCCAGGACGAAGAGGAAACCTGGAATTGTATTCAGGATGCAGCGACTCAATCACCCAGTCGGTCGTTTGTGTTTATCGGAAGGAAATGGAGGACTCTCCGGAAACTGTGGAAGGCAAGATTCTCTTCCCACGACCACCTCCCTAATCCTTCAAACATCTAGGGACTCCATAACGTAACAACATATGGAGTGGGCGTGTGACTCTATTATTTTATGTTATTATTATTATTTTTATATTTATGTATGTATTACTAGGTAATTTTATTATAATCGTTTTATTTAATTTAGTAGAATATTATTTAGCGATTATTTTGTAGAATAGTGCAATATATTCGTGTTTATTATGTACATACTTACTTATATTATATTTAGTGCGACGGCGAAGAAATAATTATTTTTCTCTTCCTTACTGTCCGTATTATATTATAAATACGTAACTACAGTAAGATGAAATGTCTGTACTTATTGAGGTACAATAAAGCCACTACTATATTTAAGTATTATTGGTAGGCAGAGTATTAGGAATGCAAAGTTCAGATCCTCGTGTCTCGGCTAAACCAAGCTCTGGGTAGACCTTGGAAACGACTTGCCTCTTCACACTGACATTGCTTCGTGCGATATTGCTCTCATACCGTATATTAAATAATACATATAGTAGCGTGATGTCCCTTTAACAGTAGCGTATAACGCAAAATAAATCTGTTAAACCCTTTGACTATCTGTAATTCTAGTCGATTAAGATATCGTGGCACCCACCGATATACTTGAAAGACAAATTCTAGAATCAGTGGTTAACGTCCCCAGACAAGTTCTGGAATAAATTGGTGCCCATCTCAAATATTAATTATTTAATATTTGCAAATCTAATACGTCAAAATCTGTAAAATTCAGATCCTTCAACAATTCTAGTCAATTAAGATATCGTAGCATTTACCGATATTCTTAAAAAGACAATTGTCATAGAATTAAGGATCTTGTGTCCCCAGACATGTTCTGGAATCCAAATATGTCCATTTAATTATCAAATAATAAAATTTCAGGGAATCAATTTAAATTCATGCCTTTTAATGAATTTAATAAATTGCCATTTTTACGCAATTTATAAAGTTCCCAAAATTCCATTAATTAATAGATCAAGGGAGCGGAGATTTATCTTATCATGCGTATGAGTGTGTGAAAGTCTCCCAAACATAGTCAATAGCCGATAAAATTCATAAAGTCATGTATAAAACAGAACATTGACTATTAAAGAATTACTATTAAATAACATCCCAGATCTGTATGCATTGGAATCACCCTAATTCTACCGCTAGCTTTGCATAATGTCACCATAGCAACAACCACGCTAGAATTAGAATTGAGTTAAAAGAACAATAGAAAGCTTGTCCCATTGAATAGCATAGGGAATAAATAGTGCACTGATAGTATCCAAGGATACATAATAATACAGTGACATTCTGGAAGGCATTGACTAACGGACAAGTGACCCGAGTGTGTGTAATTTGTGACAAGTTGTGTGTGTGGTATTTGTGAGTTTATAGGTGAATGTTACTGCTAAGGTGTGTTTACAGTAGCTAGTCGCAATCGTAAAAGTAACCTAACTCTCCAAGGAAACCTGAAGTACATCTAAGCCTTTGGGACGGACAGTTGAGTGACTTGTGCCGGTTGTCGTTGTCGTTGTGCGGCTACGTCGTTGGCGAAAGTACAGCGGCGACGACACATCGGCGCTGAGGATCTCGTACTGTCCGGGGGTTGATTGAAGTAGGCAGCGACGCCCGCTCGCCTAAATGTGGACTCATTATAATATGGATAAACTCATATATAGCAGATATGACGGAGTTGATAGAAGATGGTCTTGGTATCGGGGAGCGATATACTCTACTTTTACAAGCGCTTGTTGATAGCTTAATACGCGGCGACGTTAGTCCAACTGCTGCGGAGGACGATGGTCGTTATATCGAACCGCCAATGTCCCAAGAGCAGCTCACGCGTGAGTTGGACTATAGAAAATTCGCTGCTCGATATACGCGGCGCAATGGTACGTATATGGGCTTCTTAACTACTGGTCATCCTATCGATTTACACAATACGGACTATGTCGACTATATATCCTGCCCAGCGGAGTCGGAACCATAAACGGAAATTCGAATGCGAAAATTCTATTCGAAATCGACTCGAAAGAAAAGACACTTAAGAAACAAATGGACGCGGTGACTCCAACGTATATTTGGAATTCTTGATAGAAGCATTGTAACAACAAATAAATATCGCCCGCGTTTACCCCATCAGACGTGCGTCTTTGGTATTATTACGATAAATGCCCTAGACCCAACTAATAAACGGAAAGACATAAACATCCACGTAAACCGAAACTTGTTGACGTATCACCTATGCTCACTCGGCTCGAACGATCCTGGAGTAAACCTACGATCAGAGTCCCGGAATACTCGGTCAAACCTCCTCATTCCTTAGTTGGACCTCAGACCTGCGATCTTGGTGGTGTCGCGGATCCTCGCGGACTGTATTCACTGTTCAAAGATCTAGTGCTACCCTAACAATTAATCGGTAACACTCCGGCAGTGATTTCTAGCTAGCCGCCCATCTTACCTAGCCAGATTGTGACGCGGACACCTAATATCACTATCCAACCGTATGGTCGTCCACGTTTAACGCGATACAACCCCTCATCACGGTGAAGGAGAGCGTTGTACGAAACGAGTTAAACGCTATTTTATAAAGATCAAAAGGGAAACCTGCGTTTGTTCAGATAAACGTAAGTTATACCAGTGAGTCCAATCGATAAACGAATTGGCCTTATCTCAATTCAATTGAGAAATCCAGAATCTCTAAGAAGTTATCGAACTTGGACGATCCTATTCTCTGCGAGAGTTTTTGGATGAACGTATCCAGCTACGAGCGGAGGAAAATCAGCTCGAGGAGAAGCATATCGAAACGGCAGATACCTCGACCACAATCCTACACCTTCTGATGCAATCATATTGCACCCTTCACCCAGGAGTTATGGCCCTCCTAGTAAAGTGGCTCCCCCCAAAGAGAAAAAGACTCTTGCTAGCCTCAAAAAACTGCGTAAACGCCGTCTGCGCAAGAAAGACTAACTGTTTAGAGTATCTTTGTGTTTTAGAAACTGTGATTTTTATATTTTATGGACTGAAAATCCCATTTTCTGGGAGCGGTGTAAAAGCCTTTGCTGAATTGCCCCGTTATTTTTATTAACTTTTACATTAAAATACTCTGTAGTTGATTTAATAAGTGTAAGAGACCGTATTATTGCTGTATCGGTGTTTTTAGAGGATCTAAGACCTATTTCCTCCGTATGTGTACTGTGAAAGGCACATTTTGTGATTCTATGGCAATTCGTGACGCAAAGGGGTGATAGCTACTCTTGAACAGTAGTTACTATGACTACGGTTAACAGCTGACATTCATACGTGTTGATTTCCTTTGTTCTATGGCGTCTCTCAGTTCAGTCAGCCAATGAGAGCGTTTTTGTGGCTCCTTGTACAGAAAATTTCCGAGAAATGACGCAATGCCTATGTGCAGTGTTTACATTCAGTCTTGAGCCAAAGAAAGAACGGCTTGGAAGTATTTTGTGCTGTACTGTTTTTTAGTCGTACACTAGTAGGTTTAATTATAAAGGGCATATATCCTTTAACTGACCTGCAATTTAACATACCTGATGACTGCAAACTGACTACTTGAATATCTCATGCCTATGTGCACTGACATACCGGTACTGACTTGTTGTTTTATACTGCTATTTGCCGTCAGTTCTTCATAATATGGTTGATGAATAATTATATTTGGAATAACGATAAATAACCCCGCAACCCAATATTCTTGATATACCGAAGGTAAGAGAGAAAGGTTACTAATAACGATTGTGACTTATGTTAAAGTGGTTTGAAGTGAATCTAATGTTATTTGATAGACCCTACATGAGTCAGCCTGTGTTCCTTTTATATGTGACTAAAATCAGTGAAGATTGGCAGATTAGTGTGCAGTATTGTGCAGCATAGTGTATGAGTGAGTCTGTTAAAGAAGCAATTCCTAAAGAATGCGCCATATATGTGGATTATAATTAAGCCATATCGTTGCGAGTAGTTTAAGTCATAACTCTGTTTATGTAGATAAAGCGCCACGTCCTAAAGGAACTGTTAATATTACCGAAGGTGAATAATATTGTCAGAGATTATATAATACTGTCAGTCGAATAATACATTAGGCTTACATAGCAATAAAAATTAAACCGTCGAACCCAATCTCCCGGGAATATCCAGCGGGTGAATGGTCGCGCACGGATTGGTTTCGACTAGTGTAGTGAATCAAATACTTGTCATAGACTAAAAAGCGATTTATTATCTAGAAGACATTCTAATTTGGCGGGTTAAACTGCCAAAGGTCTGAAAGCGCGAACAGGGGTGGGGTATACATTTTTTTTGTGACAGGGGGGGGGGGGGGGGGGTTGGGGGTCAAAAAACTGGAAAATTTGCGTGACATACTTTATGAACGCCCCCTAATATTGAGTAACTAAACACGAATAAAACATCCAATCAGACAACCCACCAGACTTATTTGGATGAAATCTCCCTGGTCGTCCTTCTCTCCAACCACCTTGACTAGTACGGTGTCATCGAGGGTGGTCGCTACCCCCACAGCTAATCGGTCGTACTTCCTCGAACGACGTTGAGATTCCGGGTAATTATATTCCAGTCGTCCGGGTAACTGGAAATACCATCTGGTACTCACTAAATGGGGGAAAATAAAATCAATAGAAAAATCAAATATATAAGTATTAATTTATAAGCGCCCTCGTTATATAGCCTCCTACTATAAGCGCCCTCGTTATATAGCCTCCTACTATAAGCGCCCTCGTTATATAGCCTCCTACTATAAGCCTCACTCGTTCACCTTAGAGGTGATTATTAATTACATTATCTGTAACAAAGATGACACATCAATCGTATAGGCCGTGAGTTCCTCTGTAGATTGGTCGATCAGTGATTGACAAGGTGGGTTGAATAGCCATTACATACTACTACTAGGATCGGCATGCTGCATTGCAGCTGCATTTGCTGCTGCAATGCAGCATTTGCTTGTAGACAAAATTGCGCCGCCACAACTCTCTATCACCCATAACATTTGCAAGATCATCCGCATCTTCAAGGCCAGTGTCCTTTAAGATGCGTCTCAAGAAAGTCATGGGCTGTCCACCATGCTTATTCACTCCATGAGGCTGCCAAAGTACAAGATTATGCACTGGCTGGTCCTCACGGCGAAAGTAATGTCCTGCAAAGCGGATGCGATTTTGTTCTAGTGTCAAGCTTGGGGGAACTAATGAGACACCTCCAATGTTATATAGTGTCTGGTTGGAGATGTGTGCATTGCCGTTGACACAATGAACCCGGCGTAGCATTCTTGTGAAAGTGCCATCCAGAGATTTGGTGTCCTCAGCAATTAGAGCCCAGCATGGACTCCCATAGAGGAGTACTGGAACTACTGCTGCTCTAAATAATCGGACATTAATTTTCCGATTAATTCTCGGTGACTTCCAAATCCTGGAAAGCCTATTCAAGGCTGCCCATGCCTTTCCCTTACGTATTCGAAGGTCCTCACCTGACTTCCGGATCCATGATCCCAGGTAACAGAAGTCGTCCACATGCTCAAGCATACCATCCTTTGAGCTTATGTTCATCCGATCAGAGACTTGCTGAGGACTTTCAAAGTTAACTGTCAAAATTTTGGTCTTTCTGGAGTTAATAAAAAGAGCAACACTAGAAGCAGCATGTTCTAATGAGCTGAGGAGCGGTTGGGCTCCCTCTAGTGATTCTGAGAGTACTCCTAAGTCATCAGCAAAGTCTAGATCAGTTAGGTACTTGGCAGGATTTCCTCGACTTCTGGAGCCAGTAGATGGAGTTATCATCACTCCATCATCATTATGATGATCTAAGGACATGCGTAAAACATAGTCAACCACAATTATGAACAAGAATGGTGCAAGTGTGTCTCCCTAGAGGATGCCCCATAACACTTCAAATGGTTCTGTGTCACCGTCAACAGTAGACACAAATGTTGTCGAACCATCGTATACTGATCTGATTGCTGCAATAATTTCATCAGCAATCCCATATAATGAAAGTATGCTGAACATACGTGAACGAGATACTGAATCAAAGGCCTTGAAGAAGTCAACAATGATAACAGCCAGATTCCTGTCTTTCCTTTTTGATAACTCTTCAATTATCCTTCTAAGTGCCAAAATGGGCTCCATGATCCCACGACCTTTACGGAACCCATTCTGATTTCCACGGAGCAGTCTCTCAATGGGATCCCTGCGATTTAATAGAATTCTATTGTATAGCTTTGCAGCAATCGAGATCAATGAGATTCCCCGAAAAGAACCATAGAGTGTTAGGTTGGCCTTCTTGGGAACTGGCACCAACTTATTTGTTTTCATTTCTTGTGGGACTCTTGTTGTTCGGTACATGTCTTCTATGATGGGATAGATGAGCTTTTCAAGTATTTTAAAGACCTCAGGGGGAACACCATCTAATCCACTGGCATGATTGGTCTTAATGCTCTTTGCAGCAGCCTTCACTTCTGCAAAGGAGATATCGCCAATGGGAATATCTGGGAGTACAGACTCAGACACTTTTACTTCTATAAAGTTATCAGGCAATACCCTGTCATTATTGAGGAGCTTTTCAAAGTGGGCTTTCCAACCATTGAGGCGATCGGCTGGTGATTCAGCCTTAACCTTGGTGGTTGGTTGGCTTTTCCGCCCAGTAAGCAAGTTGATCGATTTCCATGCCTGGGATGATTGCCTGCTGTCGTCAGCATCATTGATGGCATCAACCTGTTGGTTTATTAGCTCCTGTAAATTAACAGAGTACTGCCTGTTCAGGGACCTAGATGCAGCCTTGACTGCATTCTTGGCCGCTGTAGTCTGTTTGAGTCGGGACTATTTCTGCACCTTATAGAGGTAATTTCGGCACTTCTGAATTTTGTTGTCAGTCCAGAGGGCCCTTTTCCTGTTTCGAGGGTATACAGGAACTGTTTCTGCAGCTGCTAACTTAACTGCTTCTGTGAAGGCAGTATAGCGCTCACAGTGATCTGCCGCCTCAGAGGCAAGAACCTCGTACCTGTTGCTCTGCTGTAGTGTGAAGCTGGATCTCACACTTGGCTGTTGCAACAGAGAGGACCAGTCATGCCGCGACAAGGCAGATTTCGTTGTTCTGCTAGCACGCAGACTAAGTCTTACCTTGGCCACAATAAGGCGGTGATCACTCGAGAAGGGTCGAAGTGTAAATGCATTACAGTCTTGCATAGAGCTCCTATATTTCCTACGAAACAGAATATGGTCTATCTGGGACTTGTGACCACTGGGTCCCACCCGAAACACCCGAAAACAATCCATTTCCAGAGATAAAATCCTGAAGATGGACGGAATTTCGGTTAACACTATTGCTATAGACCCAGGGCAATGTAGGTGATTGATGCAGACTTGCATTAAAGTCTCCCAGGAATGTTAAGAATGCATGCTGATCCACTCCATCAGTAGCTGCTTGTAGATTGTGGTATATTGGTGTCCGTTAGCCATTGCATGAATGGCTAACGGTAGAAGTAGGGTGAGAGAGTGATAACTAGAGACTAAAGGCAACCAATAGGGAGTAATGGTGGGTATAGGATAGAGACTAAAGGCAACCAATAGGGGGTAATGGTGGGTATAGGATAGAGACTAAAGGCAACCAATAGGGAGGGGGTAATGGTGGGTATAGGATAGAGACTGAAGGATATAGCATAAAGAGGTATATAATAAGCGATAAATATGTAGATGTATGATAAATATTAATATATGTATATGTATGATAAATATTAATATATGTATATGTATGTACTATCTATATATATTTATATTGCACCAACAACAACAAAACAAAAGATTCCACCACAACAATATCCATCAAAAGAAATAAAATAAATTTAGTATAAATAGTTCCGAATGTTACGTATCAATACAATCAATAATTCCTATCAGTGGCAGATATCTGGGGGACGTAATTATTAATCATAAAAATAAGGCACAACTAGTGTATCAATAAAGATATGTTGGCCCCTATTGGTTTATAATGTAGTAACCAACCACGGTGGGTTTACTGTGTAAAAATGTAAAACCAAATTACTAAATCATAAAAAACCCATAACCCATCTCTAGAGATTTAACCCTAAATAGAACTCCTAGTTACATATCTGTTTCCTCTTCCGACTCTAACAGAGCCTCAGTATCTTCTGTTTCTAACTGAGTCGACCTGTTTCTCTTCCTCTTCCATTCGATGTCTTCCCGATAATAATAGGCCTTGAATGCGACGTGCATGGCCACCCCAGCGACACAGACCATCATCCCTACGATATTCAGTGGCGACAACCTGCTGTCTCCACCGTAAAGACTCGCCAAAGTCAGAGTCAATATCTCTTTAATGACTCCGCTCACGCAGAAGCCAATGCTCGATATTCTAGAAACAAAAAGAAACTCGGACATCTCGAGAAAAAAAGCGATAAAAGCGCCGCCACTAAACTTCGTAAGGGAAAGCAGGATAATATCTAATGGCTGGTCAAACGATATAGAAGATGTAAACAGTTTACTCTCAAAAACAGCGGCTAAAGGTAACAAACCCACAATCATTATTGGTTGTACCACGAATATAACATCTAAAGGATTGCTGAGTCCGAAGTCGGCTCTTTGGGTCACCACTTGAGCCAAAGTCCATCGGATTCCGCTTAAAATGGACGCGGAAAGAACCAAAATAAAGCCGAAAACGTTAACATCCGTCTTCTTGTAGGTGAACATAAATAAACCGCCGGCTATAAGGAGCACAACGATAAGTATAGAGATGCGAGGTTTCTCTAGTTTTAGGATCAACGCGCATCCCAGAATCCATATAATAACGGTACTCTTAGACATCGTGTATAGAGTTATTGTTATAAACATAATACTCCAGTTGGATAATCCGATATCCCAGGCGGCCGCCAAGCCGGTGGGTAGAATGGACCAGCAGTACTGCTTACAGGATAATCCTACGGGTTGGTAACCACAACAACGGATCCTTACACAACGGGACACAGCTGCCAAAATAAATTTAATTACTAAATGATAACAAGTCATAATTAGTGGATATTTGAAGTCGCGTAGAACCCATTTGTTATAGAAGGTGAGACCTATAGAACAGCTGTAGTAGAATAAAACTAAACAGAAGACGAATATCCCCCGATTACAGAGTTCCTTGCAGGATGGTCTATTGATGGAAGAGTCGCGAGAAATGTTGTGTTTCAGTTTAATTTTAGTTTCCCTAACAACCCGTTTGGCTTGGCGTCTGAAGTTACGCGGTTCATTGTCACTTTTAATAACAACCATTATTATTATATTGAGTTATTATTCATCGTACCAGTCTGCCAGTAGCCCTATCTGCCCATAGAATTAACCTATCGTCTTGGGGATGAATCATAATTAATTTAAGTGGCACAATGATGCTGCAACGAAACAGAACACATAAATTTAAAAATAAAAATATATACCGGTACTTAGGCTGTTAGGCTAGGCCTATGTCCCCTCAATAGGCCTACTGAAATAACTGAATCCTACCGGTACCTAATATACTATTGTAATTTAAAGTCGACTTGATTGACGCGATACACTTAAATACAATACAACAATACACTTAATTTAATAGCCTACTGTAATAAGGAAATTTAAAAAAAAAAATACAAATTCTTTTACAAATATTAAATTCCAATAAAAAGTCGACCGAAAAGTGAAAACCTGGTCGGCGGTACATACTGACAGACTCTGAGACTGCTGTCTGGATGTAGCTGCCGATATAAATTATAAATAAATCATAAACTGCCCTACATCCTGACATCAGGCTCACAAATTAAGGTCACCTACGATTCCTACCTAGCAGGCTACCGGTATGTCCGCACTGTCATAAGGACAGTAGGATTACCGGTAGCGGTAACTAGGCGACTAGGCCTACCGAATCGAAATAATCTATATTCCTAAAACTGTAAAAAATGCTGATAGGCCTGCTGCAATACCAGAAGGTATTAACGTGTTTGGGCAGTTGGGGGCCTCCACATAATACAGTAGGCTAATACTGTAGGCCTACTGCTGTAGGCCTAATATAAGTAACACACGTCATAAACCAATTGAGGGAAAGGAGCAGGCAGGCAGGTTACAGAACCAGGATTTTCTAACCAAAACAATAAACGACAGAACAGAAACAGCTTTAGAAACAGCACAGCCTGACAGTAGACAAAGAATGTCGTGATACAGCATACAGCTGCTGGCTGCACAGTGTACATGGTGTATGTCAATATGGTGTACGTAGTAGCCTACGTCTGTACGTACGTCAGTACGTACTGTACAGCCGTACCAGAAAGGCTTCATGTACAATACAGCAGTATGCAGTACAGCAGTACAGGCTGACAGGCAACAGGGACAGGCAGATTCTGGATTCTGAGATTCGATAGATTGATTTAGTTGTCGTCAGATTGTAATTTAAATTTACCGCCATTATTAAATCAGTTAATGGCAGTGATTTTTATGTCCTTTTATTTGACTTTTTGTCCTCCTTTTTTTTTACGAATTTGCATAATGAGTTTTGTTGTCCCTTTAATGACCTTTGTTGTCCTTTAATGACTTTTTTATGTATGTATTTCTTCAAACTGTCAGACCGATGATTTCTGGACTGTCAGATAGTTGATTTCAACATGCCTATGCCAAAACATTCAAAATTTGTTGATTTCTGGTCTGTCGGACAGTTGGTTTCACTATGCCTGTGCCAAAACATTCAAAATTCCATGATTTATAGACTATGAGCTAGATTTCCATATGCGCCTGTGGTAAAAGACTCTAAATTTAATAGTTTGTGGTTGTTGTCGATAATCGATTACCACATGACGTAGGAAAACACTCTTTTTTATAGCCAAAAACAATTACCAATTGATGGAAAGGAGCAGGTTAAGGCCGGATTTTCTAACCAAAACAATAAACAGTCACTTTACCAAATGAAGGAAAGGAGCAGGTTACAGAGGCTACCCTTTCTAACCAAAACAATAAACGGTCACTTTACCAAATCAGGGAAAGGAGCAGGTTACAGTGGCGGGATTTCCTATTCTTATATTTTCTAACCAAAAGAATAAACAATCACTTTACTAAATGAAGGAAAGGAGCAGGTTACAGAGGCGGGCCTTTCTAACCAAAACAATAAACGATCACTTAACTAATTGAGGGAAAGGAGTAGGTTACAGAGGAGGGATTTTCTAACCAAAACAATAAACGATCACTTAACTAATTGAGGGAAAGGAGCAGGTTACAGAGGCGGGATTTTCTAGCCAAAACAATAAACAGTCACTTTACTAAATGAAGGAAAGGAACAGATTACAGAGGCGGGCCTTTCTAACCAAAACAATAAACGGCCACTTTACCAATTCATGGAAAGGAGCAGGTAACAGAGGCGGGATTTTCTAACCAAATCAATAAACTATGTCATGAACATAACAATAAACTATGTCATGAACATTTGATGGAATGGGACAGCTTAAAGAGAGAGCATCATTGACCTACCATTACCGTATTTAAATGGTAGGCTACACAGTAGGCCTACAGCAGTACCGGTGCCGATACCGGTACTAAAATACCTAAAATACCTGCTTTATACCTACATCTGTACATACAATACAGCAATACTGCAAAATAGTGCTCTATATACTAATACCGGTACTGATAGACTGAGAGAACAGCAGTAGACAAACCGGTAGCATGGAACCTAACGGTAAATTTCTGGAGGACATAAAAAGTAAAAAAAAAAGGTCATCATGAGTGATTTAAAAGGAAAATAAAAATTATTGCGATAATTAATTATAAGAAGGCAAAAATGAAATTAATCACAATGTCATTGCCAGTCAAGTCTCCCACCCAACCAGGTACCCGTTTCGACCTCACTGGGTCTCCTCTACTTTATGGTGTCGGATTTGACACATTTTGTGCACAACCCTGTTAAAAAGTACGCATGTGATGCTGATGAGATTAGTCGTACAATGTATTGTAAAACAAAGTATTTTCGGTAATTAAATTAATGATATAAACAAATATATATACGTACTCACTCATATTCATATTTTCTACTCAATCTTAATTGTAGGAGATAGGGGATATTTTCCGTTATGCAATACAATATGTGTCAGTGCATATAGAAACCCGACTTGAGGGTCACGTGTCAGTTTTAGAGTTATATAGAGTACACCAGTAGAAGCTCAATTTAATTGTGGTTGGTTCAGATGCAACAACAACCAATTCGATTCGATCATCCGTTCAAAAGTTAGTAATCAAAGAGTGTAATTGAATATATTAAAAATTTTGATGATACAAATTATAAATATCTCTATAAAGGTAAATAAAACAGCGTCACAAATAATTAGAGAAATTAGAGTTGCCATTGTCTGTTTGTCAGTTTGTCTGCCAGCATACCACCAACCTGAAATGTTGGCAATGGGGGTTTTCTTGGTCGGTGAATTCATGAAATTTTTCATGCAGTTTGTACATTTAGTTACGTTTTATGAAATCTACACTGTCGGTTTGTCCGTCTTTCCGTCCGTTTGTCTGTCAAAAATCTAAGGAAGCATAACATCAGCCTGAAATTTTGGTTATGGGATTTTCTTGGTCGGTGATTTCACTTTTTACGTTTGATAAAATATTATCCCACTGTTTTATGAGTATTTTGGTTTAGTGTTTTTGTTAGGTTGGTTGCGGCACGAAAAATACAAGTACTGTAGCACAAATTTGATAATCAACAATCGTGACCAAATCAATCTCATTTTTAGTCATTATGGGTTTTCTAGGACGCTGATTACGAATATGACACTCAAAAATAACGTATTATCCAACCAAATTCAATTTTTGCGTTTGAAATATTACTCCACTTGTATATTTTGATAGCTGCGTTACCACGAATGATTTTTAACAAGTTGTATCGTGATCAGCAACCTTGAAAACCCGTATAGCTTCAGAATTACCAAACCAAACGCAAAATTTAACTAATTTATAATTTTACGCTACTTGTTATTTTCGTTCTGGGGCACCAGAATGGCACCAAAATTGGGTTTGCATTTAGTAGAAATAATTATAACTAGTTGTATCGTGATCAGCGACATCGAAAACACGTACAGTCGGGGTCTCAAAGTGCATCTGTTCTTTGAGATTTTCTCAAAGTTTTTCTAAAAGTGTCTAAAAGTCATTACATTACTCCCAACGGTCGCTTTGAATTCTTGTAGACACTTTTAGTTGGGAATCTCAAAGTGATTTCCTGCTTTTAGGCACTTTTAATTCTTTGAGAAATGTCACTTTGAGGTAGTTTGCGGCACTTTTAATTCTTTGAGAAAATAAACTCCGAGGTATTCCTGATTGACAGCTCGTGGTAGGTTAACTGAGAGGCAGAGGCATTCTCGGGGAACAATATTATGCGGGCAACAAAGTGATACTTGTGTGTTGGCCAGTTGTTGCATAGAAGCTATATTCCCATTAATTTATCAAATTGAGGTTCCTGAGGTCATTACAGGATGGGTTTTCGGTCGCAAGTACAAATTGAATTTACGGCACCCTAAAGTCTTTCTAAAAAACATTCATTCAAATAATACATGAAACATAATTTGTGAAACAAGATTAATGCTTGACAAGATTGATTATTTTAATAACATAATACAATATCAGATTAACAATTAATATAAGAGAAACTTCTCTGTAGTTTCTCTGTGTATACGCAGTTTCATTATAATGACCTAAAGAAGCCCTGTTGGGAGAAAGCTTGTAATAACACGAAGTGGGGCCTTCGCGCAGCAAGTGACTTAAATTTAATTTAAGTACTAATTCGAAAGTATTACTGTATTAGCAAATTTTAAGCAGATTTCGCCTAATCACTTTTTACCTCTTTCATTTCTATTCAGACATTTCTGACTCAGCGGTATAGTGAGAACTGAAGATGAATTAGGATCTCCAGCCCCACAAAGACACAGCCTATGGATGAATAGTACATACGTACATCGGCCAAGTTTCATCTTGAATAACGGATAACGAAATGAGAGACGGATCTCACTTTCAGAAATTTCGTCGTATAGCGGCAGACCGATTAAATCTCCCCCCCCCCCCCCCCCCCCACAAAGACGCAGCATGTGGTCCAGAATATATGGCAAGATTCAGCTTAAACTGATTAAAATCAATGAGACGGGAGAATCTATTCACTTTCAGGCATAAAGTAGTCCTATAGCGGGTGACTGTTGAACTGATTTTCAACAAAACAAATTTTCAACTTGGCAGCTTTAAATTCGACAAAGTTATAAGCATGTCAATATCATAACGACGACAACGATTTCACTTTCAGACATTTGGCCCTCTAGCGGCAGACTGGAGAACTGCAGATGGATTCGCCTCCTTTGAAAGTCACAGCTAATGGTCTAATACATATCTGCCAAGTTTCAGCTTAAACGGATTAAAAGCAAAGAAATGGGAGGGCATTTAATGTTTAGACATGTGGCCCTCTAGCGGGAGACCATTGCACTGATGGTGTCTGAAAGTCTCTCAAAAATCTCAACTTTAGCTCATATTGATACCTACAAATTTTAAACTTGGCAGCTTTAAATCCGACAAAGTTATTAGCATGTCAAAATCGTAACGACGACAACGATTTCACTTTCAGACCTTTGGCCCTCTAGCGGCAGACTGGAGAACTGCAGATGGATTCGCCTCCTTTGAAAGTCACAGCTAATGGTCTAATACATATCTGCCAAGTTTCAGCTTAAACGGATTAAAAGCAAAGAAATGGGAGGGCATTTAATGTTTAGACATGTGGCCCTCTAGCGGGAGACCATTGCACTTTTGGTGTCTGAAAGTCTCTCAAAAATCTCAACTTTTGCTCATATTGATACCTACAAATTTTCAACTTGGCAGCTTTAAATCCGACAAAGTTATTAGCATGTCAAAATCGTAACGACGACGACGACGACAACGACGACGACGACGACAACGACGACGACGACAACTATTTGCATAAATTGACCCACCCCCTAACAGTGTCAATTCGCTAAGGCTCCACCAACTTCGTGGCTTGCCCCACATTATTTTGTTATTCATTTCATTAGTCACCTCAGGTCAAACCGTACTACCTTTACTGTTTATTTAATATGATAACTATGTTGACGAGAGCGCGAGAATTCCTTCTTAAAAACTAAGAAAGGCTTTCGACTTTCAAGTACGATAGAACGGCTACACGAAGTGGGGCCTTCGCGCAGCACGTGACTTAAATTTAATTTAAGTACTAATTCGAAAGTATTACTGTATTACCAAATTTTAAGCAGATTTCGCCTAATCACTTTTTACCTCTTTCATTTCTATTCAGACATTTCTGACTCTAGCGGTATAGTGAGAACTGAAGATGGATTAGGGTCTCCAGCCCCACAAAGACACAGCCTATGGATGAATAGTACATACGTATATCGGCCAAGTTTCATCTTGAATAACGGATAACGAAATGAGAGACGGATCTCACTTTCAGAAATTTCGTCGTATAGCGGCAGACCGATTAAATCTCCCCCCCCCCCCCACAAAGACGCAGCATGTGGTCCAGAATATATGGCAAGATTCAGCTTAAACTGATTAAAATCAATGAGACGGGATAATCTATTCACTTTCAGGCATAAAGTAGTCCTATAGCGGGTGACTGTTGAACTGATTTTCAACAAAACAAATTTTCAACTTGGCAGCTTTAAATTCGACAAAGTTATAAGCATGTCAATATCATAACGACGACAACGATTTCACTTTCAGACATTTGGCCCTCTAGCGGCAGACTGGAGAACTGCAGATGGATTCGCCTCATTTGAAAGTCACAGCTAATGGTCTAATACATATCTGCCAAGTTTCAGCTTAAACGGATTAAAAGCAAAGAAATGGGAGGGCATTTAATGTTTAGACATGTGGCCCTCTAGCGGGAGACCATTGCACTGATGGTGTCTGAAAGTCTCTCAAAAATCTCAACTTTAGCTCATATTGATACCTACAAATTTTCAACTTGGCAGCTTTAAATCCGACAAAGTTATTAGCATGTCAAAATCGTAACGACGACAACGATTTCACTTTCAGACCTTTGGCCCTCTAGCGGCAGACTGGAGAACTGCAGATGGATTCGCCTCCTTTGAAAGTCACAGCTAATGGTCTAATACATATCTGCCAAGTTTCAGCTTAAACGGATTAAAAGCAAAGAAATGGGAGGGCATTTAATGTTTAGACATGTGGCCCTCTAGCGGGAGACCATTGCACTGATGGTGTCTGAAAGTCTCTCAAAAATCTCAACTTTAGCTCATATTGATACCTACAAATTTTCAACTTGGCAGCTTTAAATCCGACAAAGTTATTACCATGTCAAAATCGTAACAACGACAACGATTTCACTTTCAGACCTTTGGCCCTCTAGCGGCAGACTGGAGAACTGCAGATGGATTCGCCTCCTTTGAAAGTCACAGCTAATGGTCTAATACATATCTGCCAAGTTTCAGCTTAAACGGATTAAAAGCAAAGAAATGGGAGGGCATTTAATGTTTAGACATGTGGCCCTCTAGCGGGAGACCATTGCACTGATGGTGTCTGAAAGTCTCTCAAAAATCTCAACTTTTGCTCATATTGATACCTACAAATTTTCAACTTGGCAGCTTTAAATCCGACAAAGTTATTAGCATGTCAAAATCGTAACGACGACGACGACGACAACGACGACGACGACGACAACGACGACGACGACGATGACAACTATTTGCATAAATTGACCCACCCCCTAACAGTGTCAATTCGCTAAGGCTCCGCCAACTTCGTGGCTCGCCCCACATTATTTTGTTATTCATTTCATTAGTCACCTCAGGTCAAACCGTACTACCTTTACTGTTTATTTAATATGATAACTATGTTGACGAGAGCGCGAGAATTCCTTCTTAAAAACTAAGAAAGGCTTTCGACTTTCAAGTACGATAGAACGGCTACACGAAGTGGGGCCTTCGCGCAGCACATGACTTAAATTTAATTTAAGTACTAATTCGAAAGTATTACTGTATTAGCAAATTTTAAGCAGATTTCACCTAATCACTTTTTACCTCTTTCATTTCTATTCAGACATTTCTGACTCTAGCGGTATAGTGAGAACTGAAGATGGATTAGGGTCTCCAGCCCCACAAAGACACAGCCTATGGATGAATAGTACATACGTACATCGGCCAAGTTTCATCTTGAATAACGGATAACGAAATGAGAGACGGATCTCACTTTCAGAAATTTCGTCGTATAGCGGCAGACCGATTAAATCTCCCCCCCCCCCCCCCCACAAAGACGCAGCATGTGGTCCAGAATATATGGCAAGATTCAGCTTAAACTGATTAAAATCAATGAGACGGGAGAATCTATTCACTTTCAGGCATAAAGTAGTCCTATAGCGGGTGACTGTTGAACTGATTTTCAACAAAACAAATTTTCAACTTGGCAGCTTTAAATTCGACAAAGTTATAAGCATGTCAATATCATAACGACGACAACGATTTCACTTTCAGACATTTGGCCCTCTAGCGGCAGACTGGAGAACTGCAGATGGATTCGCCTCCTTTGAAAGTCACAGCTAATGGTCTAATACATATCTGCCAAGTTTCAGCTTAAACGGATTAAAAGCAAAGAAATGGGAGGGCATTTAATGTTTAGACATGTGGCCCTCTAGCGGGAGACCATTGCACTGATGGTGTCTGAAAGTCTCTCAAAAATCTCAACTTTAGCTCATATTGATACCTACAAATTTTCAACTTGGCAGCTTTAAATCCGACAAAGTTATTAGCATGTCAAAATCGTAACGACGACAACGATTTCACTTTCAGACCTTTGGCCCTCTAGCGGCAGACTGGAGAACTGCAGATGGATTCGCCTCCTTTGAAAGTCACAGCTAATGGTCTAATACATATCTGCCAAGTTTCAGCTTAAACGGATTAAAAGCAAAGAAATGGGAGGGCATTTAATGTTTAGACATGTGGCCCTCTAGCGGGAGACCATTGCACTGATGGTGTCTGAAAGTCTCTCAAAAATCTCAACTTTAGCTCATATTGATACCTACAAATTTTCAACTTGGCAGCTTTAAATCCGACAAAGTTATTAGCATGTCAAAATCGTAACGACGACAACGATTTCACTTTCAGACCTTTGGCCCTCTAGCGGCAGACTGGAGAACTGCAGATGGATTCGCCTCCTTTGAAAGTCACAGCTAATGGTCTAATACATATCTGCCAAGTTTCAGCTTAAACGGATTAAAAGCAAAGAAATGGGAGGGCATTTAATGTTTAGACATGTGGCCCTCTAGCGGGAGACCATTGCACTGATGGTGTCTGAAAGTCTCTCAAAAATCTCAACTTTAGCTCATATTGATACCTACAAATTTTCAACTTGGCAGCTTTAAATCCGACAAAGTTATTAGCATGTCAAAATCGTAACGACGACGACGACGACGACGACGACGACGACGACGACAACGACGACGACGACGACAACGACGATGACAACGACGACGACGACGACAACTATTTGCATAAATTGACCCACCCCCTAACAGTGTCAATTCGCTAAGGCTCCGCCAACTTCGTGGCTCGCCCCACATTATTTTGTTATTCATTTCATTAGTCACCTCAGGTCAAACCGTACTACCTTTACTGTTTATTTAATATGATAACTATGTTGACGAGAGCGCGAGAATTCCTTTCTTAAAAACTAAGAAAGGCTTTCGACTTTCAAGTACGATAGAACGGCTACACGAAGTGGGGCCTTCGCGCAGCACGTGACTTAAATTTAATTTAAGTACTAATTCGAAAGTATTACTGTATTAGCAAATTTTAAGCAGATTTCGCCTAATCACTTTTTACCTCTTTCATTTCTATTCAGACATTTCTGACTCTAGCGGTATAGTGAGAACTGAAGATGGATTAGGGTCTCCAGCCCCACAAAGACACAGCCTATGGATGAATAGTACATACGTACATCGGCCAAGTTTCATCTTGAATAACGGATAACGAAATGAGAGACGGATCTCACTTTCAGAAATTTCGTCGTATAGCGGCAGACCGATTAAATCTCCCCCCCCCCCCCCCCCCACAAAGACGCAGCATGTGGTCCAGAATATATGGCAAGATTCAGCTTAAACTGATTAAAATCAATGAGACGGGAGAATCTATTCACTTTCAGGCATAAAGTAGTCCTATAGCGGGTGACTGTTGAACTGATTTTCAACAAAACTACAGTAAATACAGCAGTACCGGTTAGGACAGTTGGGCCTACAGACCTACAGAAGTACCGGTTCTGGCAGTTGGACCTACGGACCTACAGCAGTACCGGTTCTGGCAGTTGGGCCTACTGACCTACAGAAGTACCGGTTCAGGTTTACCGGTCACTACGGTATTTTGCAACCTTATTGCCTACTGCAATAAGATCGTTAACTGTTACTGTTCGCGCTTTTGAAGACCTTTAGCAGTTTAACCTGCCAAAATTTATATGTCTTTTAGTTAATTAAAACACCTTTAGCATACGACAATATTTTATGCTAATACACAAAACATTAGCCGAAGTCAGCCCATGCGCGATCATTCACCCGATGGATCTACACCCGGGAGGCTGAATTCGGATGCTTAAATTTTATTATTGCAGTGTAAGGTTGCAGTGTAAACCTACTGTATTATTCGATAGATCGTTAATAATTAATTTCTGACAGATATTATTGGCTTTCGGGAAATATTAACAGTTCCTTTAGGACGTGGCGCTCTATCTATTTAAACAGAACTAGGACTTATACTAAACGCAACGATACCGCTTATGATTAAAGTATAAGGCGTATTCTTTAGGAAATACTTTGTTACCAATCACAATCATGCACACTATTCTGCCGACCGTCAGTATATTTGATCACACATAAAGAGAGCAGCAATTGACTCATGTAGGGTCTGCTAAATAACATTAGATTCAATACACACCACATTAATATAAATCGCAATTGTTATATATAGCCTGTCTCTCTAACCTGTAGTGTATCAAGAAAATTGGGAAATTTGGGTGATTTATCCGTATTCTCCAAAGGGCAATATTTCATCAACAAATAGATACAATTAATAACTGACGGTAAATAACAGTACAAACAATATGATTAGTGCAGTTAAATTAAATGATTGAGACTTATTAAGTAAGTTAAGTTGAGTTAGGTAACAGTTATACTTTCGGTAATTTAAGCAGTTTTACTAGAGTTCTTCCCAAAAGCCGGTGTTATGGCGAAAAATGGGAACATAACAACAGAATCATATGAAGAATCATATGACTAGAATGACTATACGAGGATACCAACTACCCTTATTCCACGAAGCTCCCGTTCAACACAGAGGATGAGCATAGAGATAGGAAATTCAGTTCAGTAGCTCTGGGATAGGTCGAAATCAACGCCCACTCAAATTCTATTGGCCGACACGGACAGCAGGGCAGAGGCAACCTCCCTAAGCTGGTTGGCCGATTAAACTGAGCCCAGATATCTCCGTACAGCACATCAGCCAATAAGCTGGTAGCTTGCACTATTTTAGTTATAAATCCCTTTGAGAGTATTCTAGCGACCGGGGGGGAACTGGCCAGCAAAGGCAAACGTATCAGTTATCCCACAAAAGCTTTTACAGGTTGTCTCGGTTCCCAATTCCCTATCTGTATTCTACAGGTTGTCTCGGTTCCTACTTCCCTATCTGTATACAGGTTGTCTCGATTCCCAATTCCCTATCTGTATACTACAGGTTGTCTCGGTTCCCAATTCCATATCTGTATACTACAGGTTGTCTCGGTTCCCAATTCCCTATCTGTATTCTACAGGTTGTCTCGATTCCCAATTCCCTATCAGTATACTACAGGTTGTATCGGTTCCCAATTCCCTATCTGTATACTACAGGTTGTCTCGGTTCATACTTCCCTATCTGTATACAGGTTGTCTCGATTCCCAATTCCCTATCAGTATACAGGTTGTCTCGGTTCCCAATTCCCTATCTGTATTCTACAGGTTGTCTCGATTCCCAATTCCCTATCAGTATACTACAGGTTGTATCGGTTCCCAATTCACTATCTGTATACTACAGGTTGTCTCGATTCCCAATTCCCTATCAGTATACTACAGGTTGTCTCGGTTCCCAATTCCCTATCTGTATACTACAGGTTGTCTCGGTTCCCAATTCCCTATATGTATACTACAGGTTGTCTCGGTTCCTACTTCCCTATCTGTATACAGGTTGTCTCGATTCCCAATTCCCTATCTGTATACTACAGGTTGTCTCGGTTCCTACTTCCCTATCTGTATACAGGTTGTCTCGGTTCCCAATTCCCTATCTGTATGCTACAGGTTGTCTCGATTCCCATTTCCCTATCAGTATACTACAGGTTGTCTCGGTCCCCAATTCCCTATCTGTATACTGCAAGTTGTCTCGGTTCCCAATTCCCTATCTGTATACTACAGGTTGTCTCGGTTCCTACTTCCCTATCTGTATACAGGTTGTCTCGATTCCCAATTCCCTATCAGTATACTACAGGTTGACTCGATTCCCAATTCCCTATCTGTATACAGGTTGTCTCGGTTCCCAATTCCCTATCTGTATACAGGTTGTATCGGTTCCCAATTCCCTATCTGTATACTACAGGTTGTCTCGGTTCCCAATTCCCCCTCTGTATTCTACAGGTTGTCTCGGTTCCTACTTCCCTATCTGTATACAGGTTGTCTCGATTCCCAATTCCCTATCTGTATACAGGATGTATCGGTTCCCAATTCCCTATCTGTATACTACAGGTTGTCTCGGTTACCAATTCCCTATCTGTATACTACAGTTGTCTCGGTTCCCAATTCCCTATCTGTATACTACAGGTTGTCTCGGTTCCTACTTTCCTATCTGTATACAGGTTGTCTCGATTCCCAATTCCCTATCTGTATACTACAGGTTGTCTCGGTTCCTACTTCCCTATCTGTATACAGGTTGTCTCGGTTCCCAATTCCCTATCTGTATACTACAGGTTGTCTCGGTTCCCAATTCCCTATCTGTATACAGGTTGTATCGGTTCCCAATTCCCTATATGTATACAGGTTGTCTCGGTTCCCAATTCCCTATCTGTATTCTACAGGTTGTCTCGGTTCCTACTTCCCTATCTGTATACAGGTTGTCTCGATTCCCAATTCCCTATCTGTATACTACAGGTTGTCTCGGTTCCCAATTCCATATCTGTATACTACAGGTTGTCTCGGTTCCCAATTCCCTATCTGTATTCTACAGGTTGTCTCGATTCCCAATTCCCTATCTGTATACTACAGGTTGTATCGGTTCCCAATTCCCTATCTGTATACTACAGGTTGTCTCGGTTCATACTTCCCTATCTGTATACAGGTTGTCTCGATTCCCAATTCCCTATCTGTATACTACAGGTTGTATCGGTTCCCAATTCCCTATCTGTATACTACAGGTTGTCTCGGTTCATACTTCCCTATCTGTATACAGGTTGTCTCGATTCCCAATTCCCTATCAGTATACAGGTTGTCTCGGTTCCCAATTCCCTATCTGTATACTACAGGTTGTCTCGGTTCATACTTCCCTATCTGTATACAGGTTGTCTCGATTCCCAATTCCCTATCAGTATACAGGTTGTCTCGGTTCCCAATTCCCTATCTGTATTCTACAGGTTGTCTCGGTTCCCAATTCCCTATCTGTATTCTACAGGTTGTCTCGATTCCCAATTCCCTATCTGTATACTACAGGTTGTCTCGGTTCCCAATTCCATATCTGTATACTACAGGTTGTCTCGGTTCCCAATTCCCTATCTGTATTCTACAGGTTGTCTCGATTCCCAATTCCCTATCTGTATACTACAGGTTGTATCGGTTCCCAATTCCCTATCTGTATACTACAGGTTGTCTCGGTTCATACTTCCCTATCTGTATACAGGTTGTCTCGATTCCCAATTCCCTATCTGTATACTACAGGTTGTATCGGTTCCCAATTCCCTATCTGTATACTACAGGTTGTCTCGGTTCATACTTCCCTATCTGTATACAGGTTGTCTCGATTCCCAATTCCCTATCAGTATACAGGTTGTCTCGGTTCCCAATTCCCTATCTGTATTCTACAGGTTGTCTCGATTCCCAATTCCCTATCAGTATACTACAGGTTGTATCGGTTCCCAATTCCCTATCTGTATACTACAGGTTGTCTCGATTCCCAATTCCCTATCAGTATACTACAGGTTGTATCGGTTCCCAATTCCCTATCTGTATACTACAGGTTGTCTCGATTCCCAATTCCCTATCAGTATACTACAGGTTGTATCGGTTCCCAATTCCCTATCTGTATACTACAGGTTGTCTCGGTTCCCAATTCCATATCTGTATACTACAGGTTGTCTCGGTTCCCAATTCCCTATCTGTATTCTACAGGTTGTCTCGATTCCCAATTCCCTATCAGTATACTACAGGTTGTATCGGTTCCAAATTCCCTATCTGTATACTACAGGTTGTATCGGTTCCCAATTCCCTATCTGTATACTACAGGTTGTATCGGTTCCTAATTCCCTATCTGTATACTACAGGTTGTATCGGTTCCCAATTCCCTATCTGTATACTACAGGTTGTATCGGTTCCCAATTCCCTATCTGTATACTACAGGTTGTCTCGGTTCATACTTCCCTATCTGTATACAGGTTGTCTCGATTCCCAATTCCCTATCAGTATACAGGTTGTCTCGGTTCCCAATTCCCTATCTGTATTCTACAGGTTGTCTCGATTCCCAATTCCCTATCAGTATACTACAGGTTGTATCGGTTCCCAATTCCCTATCTGTATACTACAGGTTGTCTCGATTCCCAATTCCCTATCTCTATACTACAGGTTGTCTCGGTTCCCAATTCCCTATCTGTATACAGGTTGTCTCGATTCCCAATTCCCTATCAGTATACAGGTTGTCTCGGTTCCCAATTCCCTATCTGTATTCTACAGGTTGTCTCGATTCCCAATTCCCTATCAGTATACTACAGGTTGTATCGGTTCCCAATTCCCTATCAGTATACTACAGGTTGTATCGGTTCCCAATTCCCTATCTGTATTCTACAGGTTGTCTCGATTCCCAATTCCCTATCAGTATACTACAGGTTGTATCGGTTCCCAATTCCCTATCTGTATACTACAGGTTGTCTCGATTCCCAATTCCCTATCTCTATACTACAGGTTGTCTCGGTTCCCAATTCCCTATCTGTATACAGGTTGTCTCGATTCCCAATTCCCTATCAGTATACAGGTTGTCTCGGTTCCCAATTCCCTATCTGTATTCTACAGGTTGTCTCGATTCCCAATTCCCTATCAGTATACTACAGGTTGTATCGGTTCCCAATTCCCTATCAGTATACTACAGGTTGTATCGGTTCCCAATTCCCTATCTGTATACTACAGGTTGTCTCGATTCCCAATTCCCTATCTGTATACAGGTTGTTTCGGTTCCTACTTCCCTATCTGTATACTACAGGTTGTCTCGGTTCCCAATTCCCTATCTGTATACTACAGGTTGTATCGGTTCCCAATTCCCTATCTGTATACTACAGGTTGTCTCGGTTCCCAATTCCATATCTGTATACTACAGGTTGTCTCGGTTCCCAATTCCCTATCTGTATTCTACAGGTTGTCTCGATTCCCAATTCCCTATCAGTATACTACAGGTTGTATCGGTTCCCAATTCCCTATCTGTATACTACAGGTTGTCTCGGTTCCCAATTCCATATCTGTATACTACAGGTTGTCTCGGTTCCCAATTCCCTATCTGTATTCTACAGGTTGTCTCGATTCCCAATTCCCTATCAGTATACTACAGGTTGTATCGGTTCCCAATTCCCTATCTGTATACTACAGGTTGTCTCGGTTCCCAATTCCATATCTGTATACTACAGGTTGTCTCGGTTCCCAATTCCCTATCTGTATTCTACAGGTTGTCTCGATTCCCAATTCCCTATCAGTATACTACAGGTTGTATCGGTTCCCAATTCCCTATCTGTATACTACAGGTTGTCTCGGTTCCCAATTCCATATCTGTATACTACAGGTTGTCTCGGTTCCCAATTCCCTATCTGTATTCTACAGGTTGTCTCGATTCCCAATTCCCTATCAGTATACTACAGGTTGTATCGGTTCCCAATTCCCTATCTGTATACTACAGGTTGTCTCGGTTCCCAATTCCATATCTGTATACTACAGGTTGTCTCGGTTCCCAATTCCCTATCTGTATTCTACAGGTTGTCTCGATTCCCAATTCCCTATCAGTATACTACAGGTTGTATCGGTTCCCAATTCCCTATCTGTATACTACAGGTTGTCTCGGTTCCCAATTCCATATCTGTATACTACAGGTTGTCTCGGTTCCCAATTCCCTATCTGTATTCTACAGGTTGTCTCGATTCCCAATTCCCTATCAGTATACTACAGGTTGTATCGGTTCCCAATTCCCTATCTGTATACTACAGGTTGTCTCGGTTCCCAATTCCATATCTGTATACTACAGGTTGTCTCGGTTCCCAATTCCCTATCTGTATTCTACAGGTTGTCTCGATTCCCAATTCCCTATCAGTATACTACAGGTTGTATCGGTTCCCAATTCCCTATCTGTATACTACAGGTTGTCTCGATTCCCAATTCCCTATCTCTATACTACAGGTTGTCTCGGTTCCCAATTCCCTATCTGTATACAGGTTGTCTCGGTTCCCAATTCCATATCTGTATACTACAGGTTGTCTCGATTCCCAATTCCCTATCAGTATACTACAGGTTGTATCGGTTCCCAATTCCCTATCTGTATACTACAGGTTGTCTCGATTCCCAATTCCCTATCTCTATACTACAGGTTGTCTCGGTTCCCAATTCCCTATCTGTATTCTACAGGTTGTCTCGATTCCCAATTCCCTATCAGTATACTACAGGTTGTATCGGTTCCCAATTCCCTATCTGTATACTACAGGTTGTCTCGGTTCCCAATTCCATATCTGTATACTACAGGTTGTCTCGGTTCCCAATTCCCTATCTGTATTCTACAGGTTGTCTCGATTCCCAATTCCCTATCAGTATACTACAGGTTGTATCGGTTCCCAATTCCCTATCTGTATACTACAGGTTGTCTCGGTTCCCAATTCCATATCTGTATACTACAGGTTGTCTCGGTTCCCAATTCCCTATCTGTATTCTACAGGTTGTCTCGATTCCCAATTCCCTATCAGTATACTACAGGTTGTATCGGTTCCCAATTCCCTATCTGTATACTACAGGTTGTCTCGGTTCCCAATTCCATATCTGTATACTACAGGTTGTCTCGGTTCCCAATTCCCTATCTGTATTCTACAGGTTGTCTCGATTCCCAATTCCCTATCAGTATACTACAGGTTGTATCGGTTCCCAATTCCCTATCTGTATACTACAGGTTGTCTCGATTCCCAATTCCCTATCTCTATACTACAGGTTGTCTCGGTTCCCAATTCCCTATCTGTATACAGGTTGTCTCGATTCCCAATTCCCTATCAGTATACAGGTTGTCTCGGTTCCCAATTCCCTATCTGTATTCTACAGGTTGTCTCGATTCCCAATTCCCTATCAGTATACTACAGGTTGTATCGGTTCCCAATTCCCTATCAGTATACTACAGGTTGTATCGGTTCCCAATTCCCTATCTGTATTCTACAGGTTGTCTCGATTCCCAATTCCCTATCAGTATACTACAGGTTGTATCGGTTCCCAATTCCCTATCTGTATACTACAGGTTGTCTCGATTCCCAATTCCCTATCTCTATACTACAGGTTGTCTCGGTTCCCAATTCCCTATCTGTATACAGGTTGTCTCGATTCCCAATTCCCTATCAGTATACAGGTTGTCTCGGTTCCCAATTCCCTATCTGTATTCTACAGGTTGTCTCGATTCCCAATTCCCTATCAGTATACTACAGGTTGTATCGGTTCCCAATTCCCTATCAGTATACTACAGGTTGTATCGGTTCCCAATTCCCTATCTGTATACTACAGGTTGTCTCGATTCCCAATTCCCTATCTGTATACAGGTTGTTTCGGTTCCTACTTCCCTATCTGTATACTACAGGTTGTCTCGGTTCCCAATTCCCTATCTGTATACTACAGGTTGTATCGGTTCCCAATTCCCTATCTGTATACTACAGGTTGTCTCGGTTCCCAATTCCATATCTGTATACTACAGGTTGTCTCGGTTCCCAATTCCCTATCTGTATTCTACAGGTTGTCTCGATTCCCAATTCCCTATCAGTATACTACAGGTTGTATCGGTTCCCAATTCCCTATCTGTATACTACAGGTTGTCTCGGTTCCCAATTCCATATCTGTATACTACAGGTTGTCTCGGTTCCCAATTCCCTATCTGTATTCTACAGGTTGTCTCGATTCCCAATTCCCTATCAGTATACTACAGGTTGTATCGGTTCCCAATTCCCTATCTGTATACTACAGGTTGTCTCGGTTCATACTTCCCTATCTGTATACAGGTTGTCTCGATTCCCAATTCCCCATCTGTATACTACAGGTTGTCTCAGTTCCTATTTCCCTATCTGTATACTACAGGTTGTATCGGTTCCCAATTCCCTATCTGTATACTACAGGTTGTCTCGATTCCCAATTCCCTATCTGTATACAGGTTGTTTCGGTTCCTACTTCCCTATCTGTATACTACAGGTTGTCTCGGTTCCCAATTCCCTATCTGTATACTACAGGTTGTCCCGGTTCCCAATTCCCTATCTGTATACAGGTTGTCTCGGTTCCCAATTCCCTATCTGTATACTACAGGTTGTATCGGTTCCCAATTCCATATCTGTATACAGGTCGTATCGGTTCCCAATTCCCTATCTGTATACAGGTTGTCTCAGTTCCCAATTCCCTATCTGTATACAGATTGTCTCGGTTGCCAATTCCCTATCTGTATACTACAGGTTGTATCGGTTCCCAATTCCCTATCTGTATACAGGTTGTCTCGGCTCCCAATTCCCTATCTGTATACTACAGGTTGTCTCAGCTCCCAATTCACTATCTGAATACAGGTTGTCTCAGCTCCCAATTCCCTATCTGTATACAGGTTGTCTCAGCTCCCAATTCTCTATCTGTATACAGGTTGTCTCGATTCCCAATTCCCTATCTGAATACAGGTTGTCTCAGCTCCCAATTCCCTATCTGTATACAGGTTGTCTCGGTTCCTAATTCCCTATCTGTATACTACAGGTTATCTCGGTTCCCAATTCCCTATCTGTATACAGGTTGTCTCAGCTCCCAATTCTCTATCTGAATACAGGTTGTCTCAGCTCCCAATTCTCTATCTGTATACAGGTTGTCTCAGCTCCCAATTCTCTATCTGTATACAGGTTGTCTCGATTCCCAATTCCCTATCTGTATACAGGTTGTATCGGTTCCCAATTCCCTATCTGTATACAGGTTGTCTCGGTTCCTAATTCCCTATCTGTATACTACAGGTTATCTCGGTTCCCAATTCCCTATCTGTATACTACAGGTTGTATCGGTTCCCAATTCCCTATCTGTATACTACAGGTTGTATCGGTTCCCAATTCCCTATCTGTATACTACAGGTTGTATCGGTTCCCAATTCCCTATCTGTATACTACAGGTTGTCTCAGTTCCTATTTCCCTATCTGTATACTACAGGTTGTCTCGGTTCCCAATTCCCTATCTGTATACTACAGGTTGTATCGGTTCCCAATTCCCTATCTGTATACTACAGGTTGTCTCAGTTCCTATTTCCCTATCTGTATACTACAGGTTGTCTCGGTTCCCAATTCCCTATCTGTATTCTACAGGTTGTATCGGTTCCCAATTCCCTATCTGTATACTACAGGTTGTATCGGTTCCTAATTCCCTATCTGTATACTACAGGTTGTATCGGTTCCCAATTCCCTATCTGTATACTACAGGTTGTATCGGTTCCCAATTCCCTATCTGTATACTACAGTTGTATCGGTTCCTAATTCCCTATCTGTATACTACAGGTTGTATCGGTTCCCAATTCCCTATCTGTATACTACAGGTTGTCTCGGTTCCCAATTCCCTATCTGTATACAGGTTGTCTCAGCTCCCAATTCCCTATCTGTATACAGGTTGTATCGGTTCCCAATTACCTATCTGTATACAGGTTGTCTCGGATCCCAATTACCTATCTGTATTCAGGTTGTATTGGTTCCCAATTCTTGGTCACTTATATACTAAAAGGCAGTTCGTTAGCAATTTAATTCTATTAGATAATTTATAAAAATACCGTCAAACATAAATTAGTTGTAATTAACCGTAAGCACTGGCTGGACACAGACCACAGACAGTACCGGTAGTCAGGGAAGATTCTACAATTTTTCCTTTTTTTGTTCCGACCAACATTCTACAAAGTTAAGTAAAGATTGTAATAAGTAACCATAAAATTTATAATTAAATACATTTCTAAATGGCACTACAACACCATGGCACTTGTATGACACACGATAGTTGGAAATGTATAGGGTATAATAGTATGGTGGCCTTCTGGCCTTTACCACGCTACATAATATTAAATATTATTACAGTAGGCTAGTGTTGATGTAAAAAAACGCGCACAAAAGGATACTAAACTAGAATAGAATATTATATTACATTTTACGATGATAAAATAGTTCATTTTAAATAAGTGTCGCTAAGCATTGTAACGCAAATATCCGCATTGCAGCCAGAAGTAGCAGACTACATGATTTATAATGTTTACAGTACTAAGGCCTAATAGGCCTACACAAAACAAATACAGTAGGCCTACATATACTAGGCCTAGTGTACCTGAGAATACAATGTTTACAGTGAACTGATGAAGCCACGAATAATTTTAATATTACAAACACCTACGTTTGTTGAGTGCTTAGATTTTCTCAAGTATGTTCTTATAATACCGTTATACTATTATTTATAGAAAAGTCTAAAATAACCTGATAAATTACTTAGATAATTAATTATAGGATGGAACAATAACCATATAGGATAAAACAAAGACGGAATTTAAAGCGCCTTGAAAGTGAATGAAAGTTTATACGTGGCAAAGTTAGGCAACTTCGTGAGTAACTTGGTGTTCCACTCAGGATGCTTATTATATTTCTTCGTGTAAATATAAAGTTGTCAAAAAGTTGCAATAAAGGTTGCTCAAAGCTCAAATTGTCAACTTTTTGGGTAAATTTAAAGAATTTTCATGGGGGACTTAAAAAAACTGAAAAATTAAATTATATAATTTAGATAAAATTAAATATGTTGAGGACCAAGTAAAACGAAGACGTTGACGTATAAACAAACAACAAGCAATTAAGTTGTTCAATACATTGAGAACTGATTTACACAATTAATAGGTTGCCACGTGTAAACAAAACGGTTTAATTTCGGGGAGTCATTTTCACCCAGATGCCATTCTTCGGTGTGTAGAATCCTATCCCTGTAACTGGACAAGGAACTTCTGTCTTCTCGGATCTACCAAAAAAAGTTAAAGGTATAAAGTACCGGTAAATACTCGTATTGTTCGCTAAATATAGTAATACTCGCTGTATAAAGTATTAGGCAAACCTGTTGTATAAAGTATTAGGCATACCTGTTGTATAAAGTAAAACTTTCTGAATAAAGTAATCTTGCTTTAGCAGTAAATTAAGCTATTTAATAGGCCTACATTGAAAACAACTTAGTGTTTATTCCCAACGAATGCGATTACTTATGATAGTGTTGTACATAATTATACATACATAATGTACAGAATATTACAGGGTTAAACAAATAATTAAAATCAGTTTACCGACAGGGGCGTTTCTTCATAACGATAATCACTCATCATCCAAGTCTAAGGGGAGATTCAACTGTTAGTTGGGAAACTGAGTCGGACATCATTTTGAAATATTCACTAGCCCGCCTTATGATGTCTAATTTGGTTTAATTCTTACGTTACAGTATAATAGATTACACTTAGATCCACGCCGTTAACTTACCTTACAATGGTATAGCTCTGGAGTATCTTCACAAGTGCCACCTTGACTTCCAACAATGCGAATCGGGTTGCCAGGCAATTTCTTGGACCGAGACCAAAAGGCGCGTAAGCATAAGGGTTTCGTTTCTTCTTTTCTTCCGGGAGGAATCTGTAGAAGTAAATGCAATATTAGGGGGTCGTCCTTAAATTACCCAACACTTTGTAGGATGAATTTTGTCCCCCCCTTTCCCCTATGTCACGTCACGCAATATGTTACTAATAACTTTATATTAATCGTAGCAATATGTTATTAATAACTTTATATTAATCATAGCAATATGTTATTAATAACTTTATATTAATCATAGCAATATGTTATTAATAACTTTATATTAATCACAGCAATATGTTACTGTATTAATAAGTTTATATTAATCATAGTTAAATCATGACCATGAAATACTGTATTTTGTTCTTGTTCATTACGCGTATTGGTCAGCATAAGTAGAAGGTTCAGTTTAGGCGATAGGCTAAGGCTATATATAATAGGTCTAGCCATATCATACAGTAGATATAATTTACCTACCGTTCACTGTAATATACAATAATGTGGTAGTCATACTACAGTAGCTGAAGAGGTTGACTATGGCTGGGCACCAAACTGAAACTTTTTAGAATTTCAATTAGATTTATGTCACAAACTGTCCCTATAAGTTTAAAACCCTACTCCACCCATCTTGCATTACGTAATTTAAGGATGACGCATAATTAACTATAAATAAATGGAAAAAAAAGACCAATATGAAACTGATATTAATACAAGTAGGCCTGCATAATAATGTACAGTTGTACATACATATTGGAAAATGTACCTACATTATAAAGGTAAGTCTGTTGGGTCTGATTCTGATTTACGTCTATCATTCCGGCTGTTTCGCACAAAAATGTTTACGGTATATTGTAATAGTGGTGAATGGTGTATCAAAGGAGGTTTAAAGATACTGTATTACTGTATATACAATAAAATAAAGCTATTACTGCAGTTAAATACAATATGAACGACCTACCGATCTGGGTTAAACTCTTCTGGGTTGGGCCAATGTTCGGGATCTCTGTGCAACACGTATATCGACCCGTATACGACCATGCCCTCCCGCATCGGTACCCCTTCTATAACACAATCCTCTCCACAAGATCTCTCGATTCTCACGGCAGGGGAACACAGCCGGAGAGTCTCAGAAACAAAACGATCCAGGTATTCTAGTTTCTGAACTATTTCATATGTAACTGGCTAGAATGGAATAGCAACATGTATTATTTACTGGGGAAATGGGCAAGTTAACAAAAGATTGTCCTTCACCTCTTTCTAAATCATCTTTCAGATCTTTCTCAGTCCAGCACAAAATAAGTGATTAAGGGCAGTGTGTGGTCAGTAGCTAAGGGGATTAATCAGTTCATTGAATACGAATCTCCACACGAGTTTGTGCTTATATGACATGATACGAAATACGAATGCAAGACAGACGATACATCAAAGATATGGTTCCATTCACAATATTTATTGTTAAATGTAGGCCTACAGCTGCAGCATAGCACAACAGTTCCTACCTTATCTTTATCAGTAAGTTCATCCAATTCATCAATGACCTTATCTTGAATATCTGGATTAAGTGCTAAATAGTAGCAGCACCAACATAATGTATTCGACGTTGTTTCATAACCTTTAAAATAAAGATTATATTATATTATTACAATTAGGCCCCTACCACCTTAAACTGCAAAATATTCTACTGCAGTTAGTTATTCATGGAATACCAAATATTTAGTGTCCCATCTAGTCATCGATGTTTACTTGCATCTACATGCACCTCTTTAATCTTTTCTTGGCGATCGGGCATCGAAGGAAGTTGAGTTTAAAATTTTGAAATAAGTGGTGGTAGCTCTTTGACGTTGTGCCGCCGCAGCGCAGGCGGCGGAAACCAAAAGCTTAAAACAAGTGAAGTTATAAATCATTCGCTAGGCGAGTTAGTTGTCGTTAAATATTGTATTAGTGATCAGTACGTATAACCCATGAACATTAAATATTGTTAGAGTGCGACAAAGTGCCACGTTTATTGACATTTAGTTGGTTGTGGATAGGTTTACATACCTGCAAGAAAGAATAGAAAACTCTGGGCAAACACCTCATTATGAGTCATTCCGACTTTATTTAGAGCCGAGTGACCTGGTTGAATTTTCTCGTAAGAATTTAGCATTGTTTGCATAAAATCAACTCTCTAAAAAAATTGAAAATATTCTTCATTATTAAATTATTATTTACATCCATTAGTCTTATAATCTTTCACGTTATAAAAATTTTTCTCTGGCAAGAACGGTGGTTTTTAGAAAATGGAAATATTTAATTTTCTTTGGGCTTTGGGCAGAATACAGATGGTGCTGCTTAAAAGTACCGAACCAATAATTGCCGTTATATCGTTATTGTTTTGTTTACATTCCCTATCGACATAGGTACACAGATACTGTAAAACATGATAAAGTAATTGGTTCTCTACCTCAAAATTTTTCTCCAATGTTGTGCTGTAAACTGCCGTATAAAGTTATACTGTATAGTATTATATACATCTGTTCTACTGTAACTAGGGAATTATTTTACATAATGTATACAAATTTAACAGTGTTATTAGCCATGTTAGACAATAATTACTTAATAAGTTATAACTTACCCCTTTGAATTCTTCCGAATTGTGTCTCTTTTTAATAATATCATCTATTAAGTTATTGAAAAACCCAAAAGAGTCTTTTGGAAAAAATGAAAAACTTAGTTTACCGAGTGTAAGTTCAGCTGCGCGCGGAAACATAACTGTAATAAAAACAAAATAACTGTAATATAAACAACATCAATGTAATATAAACAAAATAACTGTAATATAAACAAAATAACTGTAATATAAACAAAATACGGACCGGTAAAAGTTGTAAAAATTACAGTAAAGAGTTGGGTGTAATGTTGATCGTCTGTAGTCTGTATGTCAATTAATTTCTATGTTGATCTGTCGCATGTCTCAACTTTAGTCTGCCTTTGACTCTTTGTCAGTCGGCGTTATTCTTTCTGTATGTCAGTATGTCTCATATGTCCCTATGTCTCTATTATACCAGCCGGCCTCTATTCCAGTCTGCCTCTTCCCGTTCTCAATTATTATGAGGAACAGTATTCTAACAGTTCGCCAAAGTGCGCCAGTTAGGAACGGACTGAAACATGCGGAAGATAACTCACGGACAAATAGAAGGAACGGGTTAAAGAAGTTAGTAATAAAGGATTTCCGGACGTGGTATATGAAAGGGTCTTTCTCATCTGCACCAGCATCAACTCTAACACTAAATCCGCATTCCGCTATAACGTTGATACTAAAAGACCCAAATAAGGATTTAACCTCAACTGATTCATCGTTTACGGCCGCCTTCGCAAGAATTGTGTTGAGACTCCCAGCGCAGTGGTCTACCAGCGAACTCATCTACAAATATAAAAACATTGTTTTTGTTTCAGGTTATTCCAACTACCAACCTGTTTCAGTTTATTCCAACTACCAACCTGTTTCAGTTTATTCCAACTACCAACCTGTTACAGTTTTTTCCAAATAATGTTTCACTTTATTCCAACTACCAACCTGTTTCAGTTTATTCCAACTACCAACCTGTAACAGTTTATTCTATCCAACTACCAACCTGTTTCAGTTTATTCCAACTAATGTTTCAGTTTATTCCAACTACCAACCTGTTTCAGTTTATTCCAACTACCAACCTGTAACAGTTTATTCTATCCAACTACCAACCTGTTTCAGTTTATTCCAACTAATGTTTCAGTTTATTCCAACTACCAACCTGTTACAGTTTATTCCAACTACCAACCTGTTACAGTTTTTTCCAAATAATGTTTCACTTTATTCCAACTACCAACCTGTTTCAGTTTATTCCAACTACCAACCTGTAACAGTTTATTCTATCCAACTACCAACCTGTTTCAGTTTATTCCAACTAATGTTTCAGTTTATTCCAACTACCAACCTGTTACAGTTTTTTCCAAATAATGTTTCACTTTATTCCAACTACCAACCTGTTTCAGTTTATTCCAACTACCAACCTGTAACAGTTTATTCTATCCAACTACCAACCTGTTTCAGTTTATTCCAACTAATGTTTCAGTTTATTCCAACTACCAACCTGTTTCAGTTTATTCCAACTACCAACCTGTAACAGTTTATTCTATCCAACTACCAACCTGTTTCAGTTTATTCCAACTAATGTTTCAGTTTATTCCAACTACCAACCTGTTACAGTTTATTCCAACTAATGTTACAGTTTATTCCAACTACCAACCTGTTACAGTTTATTCCAAATAATGTTTCAGTTTATTCCAACTACCAACCTGTTTCAGTTTATTCCAACTACCAACCTGTTTCAGTTTATTCCAACTACCAACCTGTTACAGTTTTTTCCAAATAATGTTTCACTTTATTCCAACTACCAACCTGTTTCAGTTTATTCCAACTACCAACCTGTAACAGTTTATTCTATCCAACTACCAACCTGTTTCAGTTTATTCCAACTAATGTTTCAGTTTATTCCAACTACCAACCTGTTTCAGTTTATTCCAACTACCAACCTGTAAAAGTTTATTCTATCCAACTACCAACCTGTTTCAGTTTATTCCAACTAATGTTTCAGTTTATTCCAACTACCAACCTGTTACAGTTTATTCCAACTACCAACCTGTTACAGTTTTTTCCAAATAATGTTTCACTTTATTCCAACTACCAACCTGTTTCAGTTTATTCCAACTACCAACCTGTAACAGTTTATTCTATCCAACTACCAACCTGTTTCAGTTTATTCCAACTAATGTTTCAGTTTATTCCAACTACCAACCTGTTACAGTTTTTTCCAAATAATGTTTCACTTTATTCCAACTACCAACCTGTTTCAGTTTATTCCAACTACCAACCTGTAACAGTTTATTCTATCCAACTACCAACCTGTTTCAGTTTATTCCAACTAATGTTTCAGTTTATTCCAACTACCAACCTGTTTCAGTTTATTCCAACTACCAACCTGTAACAGTTTATTCTATCCAACTACCAACCTGTTTCAGTTTATTCCAACTAATGTTTCAGTTTATTCCAACTACCAACCTGTTACAGTTTATTCCAACTAATGTTACAGTTTATTCCAACTACCAACCTGTTACAGTTTATTCCAAATAATGTTTCAGTTTATTCCAACTACCAACCTGTTTCAGTTTATTCCAACTACCAACCTGTATCAGTTTATTCTATCCAACTACCAACCTGTTTCAGTTTATTCCAACTACCAAACTGTTTCAGTTTATTCAAACCTCCAACCTGTTTCAGTTTATTCCAACTACCAACATGTTACCGTTTATTCAAACTACCAACCTGTTTCAGTTTATTCCAACTACCAACCTGTTTCAGTTTATTCCAACTACCAACCTGTTTCAGTTTATTCCATCTACCAAGCTGTTACAGTTTATTCCAAATAATGTTTCAGTTTATTCCAACTACCAACCTGTTACAGTTTATTCCAAATAATGTCTCAGTTTATTCCAACTACCAACCTGTATCAGTTTATTCTATCCAACTACCAACCTGTTTCAGTTTATTCCAACTACCAAACTGTTTCAGTTTATTCAAACTACCAACCTGTTTCAGTTTATTCCAACTACCAACCTGTTACAGTTTATTCAAACTACCAACCTGTTTCAGTTTATTCCAACTACCAACCTGTTTCAGTTTATTCCAACTACCAACCTGTTTCAGTTTATTCCATCTACCAAGCTGTTACAGTTTATTCCAAATAATGTTTCAGTTTATTCCAAGTACCAACCTGTTTCAGTTTATTCCAAATAATGTTTCAGTTTATTACAACACCAACCTGTTTCAGTTTATTCCATCTACCAACCTGTTTCAGTTTATTCCAACTACCAACCTGTTACAGTTTATTCAAACTACCAACCTGTTTCAGTTTATTCCAACTACCAACCTGTTTCAGTTTATTCCAACTACCAACCTGTTTCAGTTTATTCCATCTACCAAGCTGTTATAGTTTATTCAAACTACCAACCTGTTTCAGTTTATTCCAAATAATGTTTCAGTTTATTACAACACCAACCTGTTTCAGTTTATTCCATCTACCAACCTGTTACAGTTTATTCAAACTACCAACCTGTTTCAGTTTATTCCAAATAATGTTTCAGTTTATTCCAACTACCAACCTGTTTCAGTTTATTCCAAATAATGTTTCAGTTTATTACAACACCAACCTGTTTCAGTTTATTCCATCTACCAACCTGTTTCAGTTTATTCCAACTACCAACCTGTTACAGTTTATTCAAACTACCAACCTGTTTCAGTTTATTCCAAATAATGTTTCAGTTTATTCCAACTACCAACCTGTTTCAGTTTATTCCATCTACCAAGCTGTTTCAGTTTATTCCAACTACCAACCTGTTTCAGTTTATTCCAACTACCAACCTGTTTCAGTTTATTCCAACTACCAACCTGTTTCAGTTTATTCCAACTACCAACCTGTTTCAGTTTATTCCAACTACCAACCTGTTTCAGTTTATTCCAACTACCAACCTGTTACAGTTTATTCAAACTACCAACCTGTTTCAGTTTATTCCAAATAATGTTTCAGTTTATTCCAACTACCAACCTGTTTCAGTTTATTCCATCTACCAAGCTGTTACAGTTTATTCCAAATAATGTTTCAGTTTATTCCAACTACCAACCTGTTTCAGTTTATTCCAAATAATGTTTCAGTTTATTACAACACCAACCTGTTTCAGTTTATTCCATCTACCAACCTGTTTCAGTTTATTCCAACTACCAACCTGTTACAGTTTATTCAAACTACCAACCTGTTTCAGTTTATTCCAAATAATGTTTCAGTTTATTCCAACTACCAACCTGTTTCAGTTTATTCCATCTACCAAGCTGTTTCAGTTTATTCCAACTACCAACCTGTTTCAGTTTATTCCAACTACCAACCTGTTTCAGTTTATTCCATCTACCAAGCTGTTATAGTTTATTCAAACTACCAACCTGTTTCAGTTTATTCCAAATAATGTTTCAGTTTATTACAACACCAACCTGTTTCAGTTTATTCCATCTACCAACCTGTTACAGTTTATTCAAACTACCAACCTGTTTCAGTTTATTCCAAATAATGTTTCAGTTTATTCTAACTACCAACCTGTTTCAGTTTATTCCAAATAATGTTTCAGTTTATTACAACACCAACCTGTTTCAGTTTATTCCATCTACCAACCTGTTTCAGTTTATTCCAACTACCAACCTGTTACAGTTTATTCAAACTACCAACCTGTTTCAGTTTATTCCAAATAATGTTTCAGTTTATTCCAACTACCAACCTGTTTCAGTTTATTCCATCTACCAAGCTGTTTCAGTTTATTCCAACTACCAACCTGTTTCAGTTTATTCCAACTACCAACCTGTTTCAGTTTATTCCAACTACCAACCTGTTTCAGTTTATTCCAACTACCAACCTGTTTCAGTTTATTCCATCTACCAAGCTGTTACAGTTTATTCCAAATAATGTTTCAGTTTATTCCAACTACCAACCTGTTTCAGTTTATTCCAAATAATGTTTCAGTTTATTACAACACCAACCTGTTTCAGTTTATTCAAACTACCAACCTGTTTCAGTTTATTCCAACTACCAACCTGTTACAGTTTATTCAAACTACCAACCTGTTTCAGTTTATTCCAACTACCAACCTGTTTCAGTTTATTCCATCTACCAAGCTGTTACAGTTTATTCCAAATAATGTTTCAGTTTATTCCAACTACCAACCTGTTTCAGTTTATTCCAAATAATGTTTCAGTTTATTACAACACCAACCTGTTTCAGTTTATTCAAACTACCAACCTGTTTCAGTTTATTCCAACTACCAACCTGTTACAGTTTATTCCAACTACCAACCTGCTTCAGTTTATTCCAACTACCAACCTGTTTCAGTTTATTCCATCTACCAAGCTGTTACAGTTTATTCCAAATAATGTTTCAGTTTATTCCAACTACCAACCTGTTTCAGTTTATTCCAAATAATGTTTCAGTTTATTCCAACACCAACCTGTTTCAGTTTATTCCATCTACCAACCTGTTTCAGTTTATTCCAACTACCAACCTGTTACAG
>JAUCBJ010007447.1:0-25054 GCA_032718475.1 Nemertoderma westbladi
GTGTGGCAATACAAGGTACAGTAGGAGTGTAATATTCCATCGATAACTATACCTCAATGTAATGAACTGAACACTACGCAAACTTTATGCTGAGTCTAGTCCATTTTATACAACTTAATGATTGACAGGATAGAGAAGAAGTGGACCAGCACAAGCATAGTCTGAGTCAGTCCACCTTCCAGACATCAAAGTAAGCGCCGATTTCCAAGTAAATTCCTAATGAAATCCAAGTCAAATCCTAAGTGCCTCCAAGTCTGGAATTTGGGCTAAATTTCATTTCCAATTAAATCCTAATTCCTATAGTAGTGAATCAGTGTCTTGGATCCTAATAGGATCCTATTAGGATCCAATATGACGTTATTTGAAAGCGGTACTGTAGATCACGTATGACGTATGACGTATACTGGTATACTGATTAGGCTGTTAAGCGTATACTGGTATACTATGATTAGGCCTAATTCTGTAATTAGACATGTACTGCATTACCGGACTGCAGGACTGGTCGCGGTCCTGTATTAGTACGTATCACCCTACTACCGGACCGGACCGGTTGCAACTGCCAACTTCAGAACTACCGGTAGGCTGGTAGGCCTACTGAACTAACATAGCACTACCGCACCACCGCGCTCCTATCAGCCTCCAGCCTGTTTACGGTTTAATATGTTAATTAAGGACAACCAGTAGTTATTATTGGTAGGACCGACACAACGTACTCTGTCTGTTTAACTGAGCCTCGTGCTGCGTGAAGGCCCCACGAATGCGTTCTATTGCTGTATTGTGTTTAGTTTATTGTATAAAATAACATGCCACTGTAACCTGCTCCTTTCCCTAAATGGAGAATTTAACATTGAGGTGGGATATTAATTCGCCAAGATGGGATTTGCATCCAGTTCCCCCCCCCCCCCCCCCCCCCCCTGTCTCATTATTTCACAGAATATTCTTTGGCAAGTATTTAGTGAAATTTGACACAGTTTTGGAATATTGTATTTTTTAAAAAGTAATTATAACAAACTTCATAAGTGTGTTCAAGTCCGTTCATAAAAGAGCTGTAAATACAATTAGATGATAATCCTGATGTTCCACCCATAGTGTAGTGTGTGTGCATCCTTGCCCGGGTTAATAGATAACAGCCAGGAGGGAGGAGGCTTGATATTTCTACCTTTATCATTCAGTAATATTTGATAGGCCCTACTAACTATTTGACAATACTGTTGTATTGAGGACAACAGTCAAAAAGACCTACCAACAGTCTGAAAAACTCACCAACAGACCGAAAAGGAGTTCCAGATAGTCTACCAACAGTCAAGGGCTTCAAAACACTTCCGATTATCTAAATAGGATTCTTTAAATTCGAAAATAGTGAAAATAATATCAGCTGAGCCGTAACTAAGGACATTACATAATTCTGCTGTTCTGTAGTACCGTACTGCAGTAGGCCTACCAAGCTGAGACAGTTGTTTAACGCAGCATTATGAAATCTGGGAATGGCATGGACGTTTGTCTGATCGCTTCTGAAAGTCCAAAAAGCCAGCCAACGGTTATATATTATAAAGATTACCGGTATTAGTTTGCGGTACTGACACAAATCAACACATTGAGGATTACATTGCGACAGACTGTTATTTTATCATACCAGTATGCGGTACCAGTAGAAGAAAAACAGCGATCCGAACCGGTAACGGATAAGTGGCATTGGGCAGGTGGGAACAGGGGACCGAATCAGATCGAATACATTCCTAATAATATTGAGGCGATAATCTTCCGATCAGTTGTAAAATATTGCGGTACGAAATTATACGATGCCTGGATGCCGGCGACGGGTATTCTGCTGCAAACTAATATGATTTTATAAGCCTAATGCTTATAGCTGTTGGTAGGTTATTTGGACTTTCAGAAGCGATCAGACAACCCATGTCACAGAATTTACACAATTTGCATAAACCCACAAAGCATGTATAGAGCAACACTCGAAAATTTAGAAAGCATGTGGAATTTAGATAATTTTATATGTGCACAATAAGTATTTAGAAATATTTATTAAATTATAAGTTATAAGTACACATTTAGATCAATCCAGAATGTTGTAAAATATACAAATGCTAGTAAAATGTTTAGTAAGCATGTAATAATTTTTAAAATTAGAAATGGCATATTTAACGTTTAAAAAAACATACAAATACTTGCTAAGGATTTTGTATGGATTTAATGGTTTGTTTAAATTCAAAAAGTCACATTTTCGTTTAGAAAAACATATAAATACTTGCAATGCCTTTTGTATAGATTTGATGGTTTGTTTAAATTCAAAAAGTCACATTTTGCGTAAAAAACATACAAATACTTGCTAAGGATTTTGTATGGATTTAATGGTTTGTTTAAATTCAAAAAGCCACATTTTCGTTTAGAAAAACATATAAATACTTGCATTGCCTTTTGTATAGATTTGATGGTTTGTTAAATTCAAAAAGTCACATTTTGCGTTTAGAAAAACATAAATACTTGCAATGCATTTTGTATGTATTTAAAAGTTTGTTTATCAGGCTTCATTGCAGTAAAACATATAAATACTTGCAAAATACTGTACTACCGTATTTTGAAAATGTGGGGCGAGCCACGAAGTGAGAGAGCCTTAGCGTAGTGGTACCATTAATCAACCTGTCGTTCTGTCGTTCTGTCGCGTTTTTTTTTCAGTATTTTATTTTAAACGTTAATAACTCGGCCAATCCTTGATGAAATCTATCCAAACTTGGTACACATGTTGTTTGGCAAAAGTTTGAAAATTTTCCAAGTAGAATTTGCGTGGGGCCTTCGTGCAGCATCAGTGTAACTGTTATTGTAGTTATAATATATTTATTTATCCAAAATTAACATGCGTTAAATTATTATTACTGTAGGATAAATCAGCTGGTTTTCTGACAAATTTTGCAAAACATAGGGGCTGTCTGCCAATCTGCATGTACCATTTGTACCGGTACTGTCAGGCTGTAATACAGGTCAGCCGGTACCATACACTGCAGACATGCCATATCATGTAATCTAAACATGGCCCCGGAAACCCTTGCAGTGATTATAGTTTAGGCCTAATTAGCCTAGTACCGGTAATAATAATATAATAGTTTAGATAGTTCAGTAGTTACCGCTAATCATTCAGTCATTGGCACGGTACACCGTATTGCTGTACTGCCGTTCAGCCGTTGTAGTGCGCACCGTAGGTACCACCCATGCGTAGGCTGACTGTGCTGATTATGGTTTGATTGATTGATTGTTTTTTACACATAATTAAACCTTTTAAAATTCACAATAATACATTTATAAAGATTACGTTACGATATTAGGCCTACAGTACAAGGAGGCCTAATAACACTAGATATTTAGGAGCACCAATACTGATTTATGTAGATAGTCAACTTATAAAATGTTTATTTACTTAAATAAAAGGTTCTGGTGTAAGGATAGCCTCATGAGGTATATACCTCGTTTCCATGAGGGTCCTATAATAATTTTCATACTCTAATATTTAAAGCTAGTCAGACTGTGGTACCTAAGCTATATACTGTTAGGTATATTGCTGTATTGGGGTGGGGTTAGGAATAATCCATTTGTTTTAGCATTGAACTGTTGAATCCCCTTATTTATTATAAAACCATTGGAAATATTCGCAAATGCCGCTCCATTACTGTCTGATGTCTGAAACGCTCCCGGCAGTCCGATGTATCTGGACCCGAGCAGCCGAGTTGCTTCAAGAGGTGATTAACGGGGGAATACTACGGAATTGCTTGTTTGTCAGTACGATTATATTTGGGTATTTACTACACTCAGACACTGGGAATACGGCGGTCGGTCAGATCGTAATGCGGGCCACTGCCAAGTTCATCATGCCTCACTCCGGTCACCCACCTTGGAGTGCGGTGGGAAGAGTCCCACTTACTGACTTACGTCGACGACTGGACGAATCGACGAGGATTGCGATCTGGGTTTAGCGGCGGCCCGGATCCTGGGATCGCCTGGGGGAAATGGTTGAACGTTGGGCAGACGTTATCGCACTGGATTACGTTCTCTGTGACGCGAAAGTGTGAAGCGAATTCGTTGTCGAATTGGGTCGGAAGCTGCGGGAATTCTACTGTTCTACGGGAGTAAACCGCAGCGGTCCGGTGACTGACTACGGACGGATACTACTGGGATAAGCAGGTATTTCGATCGAGTTTCTCGTATTCTCGATGCTCGAGGCGGATAGAGAGTTGGTTGTGTTGGGCGGTGTTGTTCAATTCTATCAAACATATTAAATAATTGGTAAAATAATAAAAACACACCAGATAAAGATACTGAGCTTATGGTAAAGAGATAGGCCGAACTTACAATTTCCAAATAGATTGTTCATATAATAAATATATTTTTGGTATTTGATTTCAAGATAGGGGGGGGGGGGGGGGGGGGGGGGGGCTGGACGCAATAAAAATTCATCCCTCTCCAGGGGAAATTGGACGCAAATAACAACAGCTGATTACTCTCAAAAATAAAACTGTAACCTGTTCTATTGTGTTTACTTTATTGTTTTGGTTAAAATAACGTGCCACTGTAACCTGCTCCTTTCCCAAAATTTAGAAATTAATATTGAGGCGGGATATTAATTCGCCAAGATGGGATTTGCGTCCAGTCCCACCCCCCTCCTATCTCTTGATTTCACTAAAAAATAGAATACATTGCATTTTACTGTTATAATTACTGTATTGAATAAAATAATTAATTGATTGTTTATTAAACCGTGCTAAGCACGTTGAACTGGAGCTCTAACAATTCCCCACTAGCGGCAGACAGGAACTGTAAAAGTCTCTGTAGAATTTCTAATTAAGCAATGCTCTTAGGTAACTACTACTAAATTTCAGATGAATCTGATCGTTGGTTCTATAATTACAGCTATTTTTACGTTTCTGTTAATTCGCCCCCTAGCGGCAGACCGGGGAACTGTAGAAGTCTGTCTGTGTGTAGAATTTCTAAATTTTTTTAAGACTACAAGTGTACCAAGTTTGGTTCCATTTCATCCATGATTGACCGACTTATTAGCGTTCAAACATTCCTGCCACGAATAAAAGCTGCAGGAACTCGAGCGATAATTAATTTATTTATTATTAAATACTGTTTCAATTAAATTCTTTACGAAAATCTAGTCATCTTCTTTTAAATATGGACCCTGCATTCATGGAAAATATAATATTTGATAATTCATCAGTCACCAGTCAGCCTACGCTAATTTCACAGCAAAGTCCTTGTCATGGCCTGTGTGTAGTAGGCCATGGTACCACCCTACTACCGGTACCGGCTGACCGGTGGCAACTAGCACTTGCACAGCAACAGCCATACCGGCGATACACAGGTTGAAATTTATGTAGAGTTTGCTCAACAGTACAGATATAAAATAGTTATCTAAATTATATTATGTTTTTATGCGCAGTAAGATGCGAAAACATTTTGATTTCGCGTCGATAATCTTGGACGGAAAACCACTTAAAGTCGTGGAGAGCTTTAAGTATTTAGGACATATTATATCAAGTGATTTTTCTGATGACCTCGATATTGGTGCACAGACGCGTCGTTTTTATGGACGGGCTAACATGTTAATACGTAAGTTTTCCAATTGCTCGAATCATATCAAGTTACTTCTTTATACTACATATTGCTCAACTATTTATTGTAATGCTCTCTGGTCTAAAATATATTATACGAAATCTGTTTTTAATAAGTTGCATACCGCCATAAACAAAACAGTCAGAAATTTATTTCGTTTACCTTTATTTAATGTTGAAACTGGTTTGCCTAACAGCGCCAGTGCTATGCTTGTTAATCTAGGTATTAAATCACTTATTGAAATACATAGACATGCTCTATATAGTTTGCATATACGTGTTGATAAATCTATAAACTCAATTATCTCTACTGTTCGCTTGGTGTGTCGCCCAGTCTCAGTATTATATAGTAACTTCATAACATTATGTAGATAGTCCAATTACTAATTTAACTTATTTTATTTTACGTCCTAATTAAATTTTACTATACTATAATACTCTGTGCTAAATATTAATATATATCTTATCTTTTACTGTACCATATGGCTGCAATATGCTGAAATAAAGAAGATTATTATTATTATTACTATTGACAAGTATTGAAATATATACCGTTATTCGTGTTATCAGTATTTGCAACATCTGACATTGAAGAGGTGAGAGAAGATGAATACCGACACTCAACAAAACCAACGCTTATCACAGGTCGGTATGGTTACCTCGAAACCGGCGCGACTGTCCAATCGAATACAACTTCAAAACACAAACGCCAACAATAAACTGAAAGCGAATCGAACGTCTTCAGAAGAATCTGTCATTGGGACGAAGAAAAGGAAGCCGAAACCATGGGAATGGACCACAGCTAAGATTGAATGCTCCCATTGTCAGAGTTCCTGGACCGAAATTGAAACACCAATTGCCGATGGGCTTGATCTCTCAAACCAAAACTTCCTCTGCGGGGTTTGCGCGGCAGTAAAGATTGAAAGTCTGGAAGCTGGCATCCCTAGGTATTATTATTATAAAGAGCGTCAGCCTGCGTTTAATAAATATATTTTAATACAAAACAGGTCGAACGCAAAGAGGCTTATAGTGAAGACGAGTACTGCATTGATTATATTCCTATAAACCACCTGGCTTTGCATATTGAACGTGCGTTTGGAAATAAGTTCGTGCTACCCTTCCGTGGGTGGTAGATGTCGCGGTTATGTATTGGTGGGTGGGAAGGGAGGGGGGGGGGGGGGGGTGCAGATTAAAAGGGGTGAACACGTACTGTCCCCCTTTCTTTGATTAATTGGTGGTGTTGGTTAATCTCTCATAACCTGATTTTGTGATACAGTCGCACAATTTTAATTTGTATCTCATAACTGGGCCTCGTGCTGCGCGAAGGCCCCACGAACGTGTTATGTTGTACAACAGTGTGTACAGTTAGCTGTTTGGTTCAAGCAGTGAAGTGTTATATTTCTGTTAGCCTCACACCTGACTGGCTATCAATCAGTCTCAAGGTAATGCGTTGAGTTTATTGAAAAAATTAATTTATATGTATGTATGTTAATTATGCCAATGTTATATCGCATTTATATTATAGTTACGGAAATCGTCTTGTATCTCATATTTGTCATATCAATGAATGCCACAACAATATAGAATATATGTAATTAAAATCAATAAGATATATTAATTTATAAATTATTAAGTAATTTAAACAGGTCTTAAGATGATGCAACTCTATAGCAAATGGAGCGGAAAAAATGAATTCACCATCAGCGGGGATCGAACCCGCGTCTCCCGATAAACGTTTTTTCCACTCCATTTGCTATATATAGAGTTGGATCATCCTAAGTCCTGTTTAAATTACTAAATAATTTATACAATCTTGGGATGTTAAAACATATAGTGGTAAACAACATATTAATATACTATGGGAGTTTTTGCAGAAGTGAAAAAAATGTGAAAGTATGTCACTCGGTGTTCGGTGCCGGTGTTGAACTAGGTACCATTTTGGTATGTTACGCTCTACCTACACTAATCTCCTATCTCTAAACATCGAACCTACTGCCCTCAAGTATGGTAAAGAGAATGATTATGGAAGTAAAAATATATAGATATGATATTCTTATATGAGATAGCACTGGTTCAAACCCCAGTGATGTACTTCTTTGACAATAATTCCACTTCTGCAATAATCCAATTCATTTAGATATATTTATAAATTGTTCATATAACACCTTTAACCGATATAGAAAAGACGATAATGAATATGATAAGAATGAATAAAAACATTACTGTTTAATATATAACAATTACTACTAGTTAGCTCAGAGCGACTTCTATTTAAAAACAGCGACTGGCTGATCATTATTGAGTAGGGAAGCTAAATCCCAATTTCAAACAACCAGATTCAGGCTACGTTATTCAAATGATTAACACGATCAAAAAGATCAATATACCCACCCACCTACAAATCATCAACACAATATCCTGATAATATATTTACAGTTTAAATGATTCGATGTAATACACACCTAATATTTATAGATTAATTGATTTCAATTCAACACCCACTAAATATTTATAGATTAAATGATTTCAATACAACATCAACTAAATATTTATAGATTAAATGATTTCAATACAACACCCACTAAATATTTATAGATTAAATGATTTCAATACAACACACACTAAATATTTATAGATTAAATGATTTCAATACAACATCAACTAAATATTTATAGATTAAATGATTTCAATACAACACCCACCATATATTTATAAATTAAATGATTTCAATACAACATCAACTAAATATTTATAGATTAAATAATTTCAATTCAACACCCACTAAATATTTATAGATTAAATGATTTCAATACAACACCCACTAAATATTTATAGATTAAATGATTTCAATACAACATCAACTAAATATTTATAGATTAAATAATTTCAATTCAATACCCACTAAATATTTATAGATTAAATGATTTCAATACAACACCCACTAAATATTTATAGATTAAATAATTTCAATACAACATCAACTAAATATTTATAGATTAAATGATTTCAATACAACACCCACTAAATATTTATAGATTAAATGATTTCAATACAACACCCACTAAATATTTATAGATTAAATTATTTTAATACAACACACACTAAATATTTATAGATTAAATGGTTTCAATACAACATCAATTAAATATTTATAGATTAAATACCTAATATTTATAGATTAAATAATAATTCAAACAGCATACTCTTAATATTTATAGAGTAATTGATTCCAATAGAATACCCACTTAGATTAAATAGTTTCAAAACAATATTTATAAAATGAATGATTTCAATTGAATGATTTTCCGCCTCTATAACCTAGCTTACCAGGCATATGAGCAGCCATCACACCTGTTATACTGAAAGACCATCATCTCTTCAGATGATGGTGTGTAGCAAATGTTAATGTGCATGTTATGTTCCCTGACATCTCTCCTCTTTAGCAATGACATCCATGAGGTTGTGAGAAACATAACAACCCCCAAAAATATCTGGTATCTAAATGATGGGAAACTTGGAGGGAATGTTTCCACTATAGCTGCAGGCCTACACCAATTCATCACACAGGCTGCCGCTAGGGCTCACAATCAAGTCAACTAAGTGTGAACTGATATTCGCTCCCAGCTTCCCAGAGGACCTTAAAGCAACAATTACTGCAATCTTCGACAAGATACACCTGGCATTAAACCAGTAGACTTCGACAATTCGACCCTGTTGGGGGCACTCCTGGGAGAATCATCTCTTGAAACCACTCAGGAGAAGATAACTGACCTCACGCGATTCACACAATGACTGCACCTACTCTCCTCCCACGATGCCCTCCTCTTACTTAGAAACTGCTTTGCAAACCCCAAACTGATGTATATTCTCAGATGCTCGCCTTGCTTCATCTCACCAACCCTCCCACAACTCGACCAACACCACAATCCGTCAAGCCCTCGAGGTGGCAACCTAAACTTGATGACATTGCATGGGAACAAGCTTCCCTCCCAGTATCACTCGGGGGTTTGGGTATTTGGTGTATGCAGGATGTTTCAGTTCCTGCCTTTTTGGCATCAGTTTTCGATGCACTCACCTACTCCGAGCACTCCTCCCCCCTCATGTTGATGTCAATACAGATACAGCAAGAACTCTGGCTATGACACATCTCCCCCCAGGAACAACCTCCACCAAACCCTTCTGTACAGAAAGATGGGACCCCATCTTAGTGTCATTCGGTTTGAGGAACTACTTGCAGCTACTATCACCCCCCTTGGCAAGGCACTTCTGTTAGCTGCAAGGGCAGATCACTCTGGGGACTGGCTAAACACCCTTCCAATATCTTCTCAGGGACTCTGCTTCGAGGATGACCAACTAAGAATTGGTGTAGCTCTCCGTGTAGGCACTACAATCTGCACTGAGCATGAGTGTAGGAGCTGTGGTACTCAAGTGAACACCTCAGGCGAACATGGACTAAGCTATGTCCACAACTATGGCAAATAGACCTGCCATGCAGAAGCGAATTACATAATCCATAATCCACCGCACACTTAACTCAGCCGGTATACCATCCAACCTAGAACCACGATACATGATGAGGGATGGGAAAAAACCCAATGGAATGACCCTTTCACCATGGTTGAAAGACAGGATGCTCGTGTGGGACTACACATGTAGGGATACCCTAGCCACATCCTACCTCCCCTCGGCGCCCCAGACTGCCGGAGCAGCAGCAACCGCAGCAGAGCGATTAAAGTCAAACAAGTCTAACAGATGGAATAAAATGACCATAGCAAAACATTAGATTGGTGATAAAAATATATTACATAAATTATATCTCTTTTTTTTATATCCACAGCTATTATTTTTTTAAAAACCCACTCCAAAGCCCAATAAATATATATTTAAACTAATAATAAAACAAATTAACAAAATTAATAAAGATAACTGGAAAACTGAACAATAAACATATTATGATTGGCATGCAGCATGCATCAAACTAGTGTGTACAGAGTAAAAATGTACAAAAACAAATCTACTTACAAGCCATCATGGAAAGAACACATTGAGTTTTTGGGAAAACAAAAACAAAACAAAAACATTGGGGAAACAGGGCCTCTGCGGAGCCACATCGTGGCATTCCCACACCATAATGAAGCAGACAGGCGTTCGAATAGGTGCCTGGCCGCATCGGGAGCAGGAATGCCTCGACGGAGGCTCTGGAGATGCTCGATTTTCCAGTAGACTGCATTTTCCAGTAGGGCCTCCATCATGAGAGGGGTGAATCCCACACCTGAATTTCGGCACTCTTCCAGGTGGGCGGTGAGTTTGTGTTCCCGGGCAATGGAGAGGGCATGTCCAGGGTGTACTGGTGGCTTGGGAGAGGGTTCGTGACTGGAGGGGGGAGATTACGCTGACATCTAGTGCCATGGGCTGGTGGCTCAGCTATTCTGGATCTATGGCTAACCAACGCATTCGTGGACAACAAAGATGAAGTAACATGGCTAAAAACAGTCCAAATGATGATGCCATGTCAGGTGGTGACAATATCCTTCCCATTCGATACCCAGTTATGCAACTTTAGGTTCCTTTCTTGGAGTTTCCCTAACGAATTTATGTCATTAAAGTTGGGAAGAAAAGGAATGGAGTTAAACAATACTCTTCCTCATGGAGGCTGGAATATTCAATATATAGCACCTCGTTCTTACCAAGCCAAATACCCATCCGGAAATTACAATGTTATTGTCTACAGTTTAGTAATAACCCGTTATTATATTATACAGCTGTTTAACATAGTTCTACCTGCAATTTGCTGATTTTGATTGCTATTTCGGTTTCTACTTGCCCATTGAGACAGGAGAGAAGATGGGATTACAGATGGAGATGGCTGTTCTTCTGCCAGTAATGGTATTCCAGATGGTTGTGGCTGATGCTGTACCACCTGATGGTGCCACTATCGCTTATCTCCCCTGGTATTATTTTGTGGTTATTGCACTTCTCAGTGGAACCTGTATTCTCAGTGTTTATGTTATGATGATTTATCACGGAGGTTCCACAGCCAAAAGAGCAGGCCTACATAGGGGAAGATATTTTGGTCGATTTTTTCATATTTTTGAGCATTTAAAATTTCTAGATTAGGTAAAAATATCTATATAATGTGCGTATAGGTGAAATTTATGTCAAATTTAAATCAAAATTTCTGTCTTCTTTAAGGAAGCAGATTGACTAAAACTTTAATTTTATTAGCTATCATTCTGCCCTAGTGATGCAGTAATAAGTGGTAGGTTTTTACCTATCCCAAATTATATATATATATTTTATGACAATAATTTTTCATTACATTTACATTTATATTTATACATTATATTTCATTATATAATTCATAATTGTTAGTTTAAATTGTGAACCTAGGCGATGCGATACTTGGTACTCTGTGTTATTGCTTGCTGTCTCTGCGTGCGAACAAAATCAGTCAAAAAACCTCAACTCGAGTTGAAATGGTAGAGCTTCCTCAAGAGGGAGCATCGCTCTTACGAAAATCAACCAGAAAGCCCAAAAACCACCAAGTGTCTCGTCAAACTAGAAGGTCTGCTGAATCACATAATTTGCTGGGGAGGACATTGGAGTGATAGAAGACGAATGGAGATTGGTTGCCATGGTACTCGATTCTTTACATTCAATCTTCATATCTCCTCGCTGTAATTGGACTAACTGTATTTTTTATCTTTATGGCGTATATTATTAAGTCAGATCAGAGAAGGTTGTCGTAAGCATAAGAGAAAATTAAATCTTACTGAAATAAAAATATGTTATTTTTTTACTATATTTAATTAAAGTTCTGTGAATACATATATTCAAAGATTAATATAGTTTATTTTTATCTATTTCCAAACTCAAATACATACATATGCGGGTTAAGTATACTTCAATAAGCAAAATTATTTTACCAAGTTGGATGCCACAACAGCGGGTAGGGCTCGATCGGAGTTTTTATTTTTCCGGAGCCGGAGTGGAAAAAAAATTGCCGGAGTTTGACCGGAGCCGGAGTTTCTTTCCCTATGTGTATTTTCCCTATATCCAGCATCCGGGCCGGGTCGCCGTCGTTAGTACTCATATCCGGGTCGCCGTCGTTGGTACTCATATCCGGGCACCGGGTCACCGTCGTTGGTACTTATATCCTGGTCGCGGACAGAATTCCTTGCATCATTCTCAGTCCATTCCCCTTCCAGAATTATAGTTCATATAGCTGTATAACTGTATAGTAGTACAGTAGCTTGAGGTGCGGGATTGTTAGACTGTGTATTCAAGCTGTCAGGTAGGCCTACCGCTACCAGTACAGCAGTTCCGGAATTAGATTAAGTCAGTGAGTACAGAAGTCAGGAAGTAGTACCGGTACTACTGTAGTACTACCAGTACCAGCCTGCCAGTAAATCTAAGTTATTTAGTATTATACTGCTCTACCAGTCTATTGTAGTATAGTAAGTAATACTGTAATAATAGTAGTATCAAAGTAGTACAGTCAGACAGTACTGCAGTACTACCGGTACTGGACAGCTGGAGTAGGCTATTGGAGTACAGTACACTGGAATATACTGCTGCCATATGCCTATCTGCCTATACTAGCCTATATATTATGTACGTACATTAATATAAAACATACGTTATTAAAAAAACTCCGGCTCCGGTGATTTTTCTAACTCGCTCCGGTTCGGAGCCGGATGTAAGAAACTCCGTCTGGATCCAGAGCCGGAGACGGAACTACGATCGAGCCCTAACAGCGGGTTTTGGCAGATCAAGTTATCAGAAGATTGTCACCCTTTAACTACTTTTATAACTCACTTTGGGAGGATTTGATTTCACCTTGAGATCTAATCACTTCTGCTTCTGAATATTTTCAAAAAATTTTGTCTTGCATCCTTCAAGCTCTTCCAGAGGATGTTAACTCAATAGACGCGATAATTGCCCATGCTAGGATAATGGATGAGCTATTAAACAAAGTGGAGAATAGTACATGATGAGGAAAAGTATCAGTTTGGCCTCACTTCAGTTAAATTGTGAGGTCAAGTCAGCCGACACTATTTCAAGAGCTCATTTGTCAGCTACATGAGACCATGATGATCTTGAGTAGTGTAGTCGAGTTTTGGAGCCTCACTAGGTGTTGATTACAAAACGGCCTCTCTTCCCCTAGAATTCACCTAAAAGTAGGAAAAATTTGTCAAACCAATATTTCCCTTGAACGAATATACTCTATCATTCATTCATCCTTAACCAGTTAATATTCACTCACTTTAGTGGCCAGTATAATAATTCAACATTAAACTTCCACATTATTGGTGCAGTGTTAATCAGTCGCCTTCCCTAAAGGTCCCCCTTCCACTGTTATAGTACAGTAATCTACCAGTAGTCCTTGTACCCAGTAGTGCTCCATTTGCATTGGCAGTAGCTCACCCATCCAATGGTAGTTCAATTAGCTTCATGGTAACATCATCTTGGATGAAATGTACTGGCACAAGCTTCTATCCTATAATATTCGCTTTCTCAATTATTGAGCCAAGAAGAAGAACCCCTCTCTAAACCATTATCATACTATATGGTAAGTTTAGCGAGAAAGTCAATGATGGAAAATGAGCTAATTAGACAAGTAGAACATGTTAGCTTCTGTTCAAAATCGTATGATTCTGTGTTTTGCGTAGTGTCAATGGGATATAGAGAAATGTGTTTACAAAGGCTTGAAGGTGAGAATTAGGTCTACGCATACTTTCCATTGCATTCATGTGATTGTGGGGTGAAATCATCCCAGATGAATATAAAAAGTGACCCCCTCCCAAATCGGGACAGTTCACCCAAAAGCCTTAGGTTGTTCACCTTAGCCTATAGCCAAATGATATTTGAACACCAATTTAGATCAATGGTTTCGGCGCACTGGAGTGCTTATTCTCCAGAGGTACAGAAGAGTGCTGATTTAAACAGCCATTTACTTTACTTCAACAGCAAAGTTCTGTTACGATCTTTCTTCTGTATCTCTTGCCTGTATCTGATGCCACAGTTATTGTACAGGATGTGATATTTAAACATGGAGATCAATAAACTGAACACAGATAATTTTATAATAATGTTCATATTTCAAAACGAAAGGTGATAGTGGTGATAATCACCTAGTAGGGGCAGTGGCGGCCTCAGATTTCAAGATACCTTGTAATCTTCCTTGATAAAACTTACAATCCCGGTTTATAGAGCTTGTCAAGATGAAATCAACTACCTCAACAGAATTAATCAGATGAAGTATTCTTTGATTTGTATGGAATCCCAGAGGTGTTTCATTCTGATAATGGCCCTCAATTTTCGCAAATTAATTTAGAGTTAAAATTTATTATGGGATTCACCGCATGACACGCGGCGTATAATATAAGTTCAGTAGTCTTTGTATCACTGGGGTGTCAATGTCTGTCTATTTCTCAGTAACTAATATACTGTACATACAGTTAGCCGGGACCAACTGCTACCGAGCACTGGTTCTGTTAATTATATAATGTAGTATAACAGTATGATAATGCTCTCTATAGCGATAAAAATATATCCGACCCTATTGGGAGGTCTCGAACCCGGTGCCAAGGTTTCAAACTTTCGGATATCATCAGCCGGGTCTGCGTGTAGTCCGACTATGACAACTGAGCGAATGGTTCTGTAAATTGTTATTCTCATACCAACAAGACCTCCTTTGGATACTCGAATAATAATGCAAAATATTACCCGGCCATTCATTACATTATTTGTAGTGGTCCTCACAAATTTTTAATGAGCTTCTTACAATTCTATATAATTATAGCAAAGTAGTAAAAAAACAACACAATGTAGTAACTGTAACTCAACAGTGAGTAGTAGGAACGCGAAACGAAAGTAGACAAAAAGGGACAGTAGCAGTAAAGCAACTTTTGTGAATAGTTTAACCACAATATCTAAAGTCGCATTACAGCTACCAAAAAAGTAGTAATAACGCGAAAGTAGCCATAACTCAATTACAACTTCTCCATCACACACCTCCAACTTTATTCCACTGTTGCAATAATGAGGACAGCAAACAAATGAACCATTAGTACATTAATTCCCAAATGAACCGAACAACTTGGTGACTCTGTGTATGATTTGGTTTCAGCAACTGCAGCAGTAGTGGTCGTGGCCAATCCCTTTTCCCAAGTAAATGGGGTACACTGTCCACCGCAGTCGCATTGGCTTTGACACGATTCGAATATTTTCGTTAAACCATATTGCAGGTGAACTCGTATCCCATTCAAAACACGAGATTCCTGGGTGGTAAAGGTATTCTCATCCATGAGCATGTCCTGTATCATTTTTTCTAGAAATAAACGGCACAGTTTTTCATCAAAATCTATACATGGGAACTCTTCAACGACACAACCTGTCATAGTCATGTCCATAATGATTTCATCATTAGCTTCGTTCATTAGGATTTCCCTAATGGTTCCTTGTCCACATGATTTGCAACTAGATAGCGATACGTTTTGAAAGGTATCCCCAACGATTTGTAAGAACAGGGATAGGGATTCCTGATCAAAATCATCTAGATCTAATTTATCCAAAATATCCTGACCTATACCTTTATTCTCAACATCCTGCACTATTGCAACCATGTTGGATTTTAATAGCTGGGCCACTTTATTTAACATTTCTTGTTTAAACTCCTTATTATTTGATTGAAACTGAAGGTCGACTTTTGTATCACATGTCGCACTGTGGCATATGGGTAGAAGGAAATATACCCAAAGTACAAAAAATGCCAATGAACTGCTCTTTAAACCCATCATTTCATTATAGTACAAACATGAACATTAACCATTAACCATTTTCCTTTTGTATTATACGTTGAAAACCCTAAAAATACAATTTGATTTTTTTCTGTGCCGCCACTCTTTCAGATACGACGCTGTTCCATTCAGGAGGTGTGGATTTCAAGCAGATGAACGAGAAGTACGAGCCATCCAGTATTTGAAAGAAATGAATTAATTAAATAAATATCTGCATTAACGTGGAATATTATCTAAAAAATTATGATTGACAATTTAAAACTTACGTACAAAGTAAAACTACTACGAAGGTTGTTACCGGCTAGTTATAAGCGAGGGGATTGCAGGATGGAGCTGGGTTTTAGTAATCCACCGCAGTTTATAGCAGAAAGTTTAATAATACAATTTTTTATAGCCCAAGCATATCAAGTTTCTTCACTATCATTTGAAGTCCAATTGGTGATTTTGAATAAACTGTATGTGTTAGGATTAGGATTATCCAGAAAACAGATCTGTATTCAGAATTGTTGAATTAGATATAATCCCTATGAACAAAGCTCCTTTCATTGTTTTAGATATATTTTGTGTCTTCAATTAATTGTTTTCAAAGATTCTTTAACTCATGGCAGTTGTACGCGATAATTAATTTGAACTTGTATTGCCGATTTTGAAATATCTTGATATGCTTTTGGGCAATTCTAAAACGAGATTTGAGATCAGGATCCGGTGTCTCGAAGCTCCCGAGCTCTCGAGCTTACAAAGAGTCTTGGATTCTCGGGAGCTGGGGCTCGGGCGCCCGAACGCTCGGGTGCTCGTTTTGGCAGGGTCTCGAAGCTCCTGAGCACAAACCCGAGTGGTCGGGCACCCAAGCCGAACTCTGACAACCCGAGACTCTACCTGCCTCTAACTTTTTGGTATTGTTACAAATATTTTCACTACATACCATCGACCTTATCAACATTGTAGGCCCTATTACTTCGTGGTATATGTATTATTCTATATGTATTATGTTAGATAGGACATTTTATCCATGAAATATAATATTACCGGTATGGTTGTTTACGAAATACATTTTTTGATACAAATTAAAAAATAGTATTATTTAGATTATTGTTACTTATAAATAAACCCAGCCATAGACCCAAACGAGTGCTATATATTTACTGACTCGGGTACTCTAAAAAAAAGTAGTAGTAGTAGTAGTAGTAGTAGTAGTAGTTTGAAGCCACCAGTATGTGCCAGACACTTTTCTCATGGTTTCAGAGTTTTAGCATGTACCCACGAAAAAAATGTACTTAGCTCTAAAAATCAAGTTAGGTCAGGTCCCCAGATCCTGCTACCACTATGGCAGTAATGTGGTACTAACTGTAGCTGTCAGCCCAGTAGGGCAGGCCCGATAAGCGCCACTAGCCTATTCATTATTTAGTTGATCAAGAGTGGGTTGGTTTTAGCCCTGTCAACTAAATAAGTCATTGAGGGCTATAGCGCCTAGGGCACCATTGAATGCAAAGGCTTGATACGTATCTGCAATAGAGATGATATATGCCCGCTCTGTCTATACTGGATGCTCCTCTACCAGTGTTAGGTAACCTAACCCAGGAGGCACACTTGGTTCAAGATGTAACAAAAGGACACTTACAGTCGGCCGCAGGGCTGTAGGCCATGGATAGGCTGAAGGTAATCAACCAACGGCTAGACATGCTGACAAGGTCGGCGGAAGGTAATCAACCAATGACGACCTACTGCGAAACGCTTGTAGGAGTTGCGACCACAAGCGGTTTACTCTCGCAACTGAAAGATATGAGTATGAGAACCCTCCAGGAGAAATACCGGCTCGGTCATCGCCTGGATCAACAAGGACCGCGTCCTTCAGTGGTACACCAGTCTGGCGTCGATAAATTGGCTACTGGAACAGAAGACAGAGAAGAAAGAAGAACCAACCTGTTGAAATGTAAAAAGACACTAAAGATTGCTACAATGAACGCACGCACGCTGAAAGCACAAAGCAAGTGTTAGTAACAAGCTCAGCAGTAAGAAACTCTGCTAAAAAAAGGTAGGAATTCTGCTAAGCCCATTTGCACTTAAGACCCTAAACAAAATCAACTCTATAAATTCCAGGTTATGATCGCAGCATTTGATGGGAATCCCAAGATAACAGTTATATGTTGCTACAGTCCAACCAATGCCTCAGAGCCAGAACAAGCAGTCAAATTTTATGAAGATCTGACTGGACTTATAAAGGACATTCCGAAACACAATGTTAAAGTCATTGCTGGTGACCTGAATGCGCAAATTGGTCCAGAAGACATCAAGGGTTACACCTATAACACCAGTTCTAACAGAAATGGGTACTTACTTTTAGACCTAATGGAAGAATGTGAATTGATACCAACTAACAACACATTCGAAAAAAGTAAGGGGAAGCTATGGACCTTTCAATACCCTAATGGAACCAAAGCACAACTGGATTACATCCTTATAAACAAAAAGTGGAAAAAAAGCATGATAAACTGCGAGGCATACAGCTCATTCAACCTAATTGGTTCGGACCACCGAATTGTGACTGCAGAAATCAGACTCAGTTTGAGAGCCGGGAAACCCAGGACAAGCAAGCAAAACAACTATGACTGGGAGAAACTCAGAACTGACAATGCTGTAAAGGATGCTTACACGGTAGCAGTTCAAAACCGCTTTGAAACACTTTAGTCAATGGATTCAATATACCAGAATATAATATGGAGACACACCTGATCTGTTTGGCATCACAATTGTTACATACCTACATAAAGGCAAGGGAAGGGATCCAACAATTTGCACTTCATATCGCCCGATTGCAACCGTGAGCATCTTTGGGAAGATCTTTGAGGCCGTGATATTGCGGGAGTTCCTCACATCACCAGGACTTCTATGCGATTCTCAGTTTGCATATCAACCAAAGATTGGCACTGATCTGCTATTAGCCGCAATACTAGGACTATCTTGAGGACCTTTACCTGCCCCAATACAATCCTGCAGCCGTTCCTTAGACTATCACTTTTCATTAATAGTTGCAAACAGGACAACGATAACCATACTGCAAGTCTCAGTGGGGCCTACCGACAATGTTCCAACACCTTCCCAATGCCAGATATCCTATCCATCCTAACATTCTCATACTGCAAGAAGGAATTATTATCTCGTCTAAACAAACGGATCATTAACATCTGGTGAAGCGATGAAACGAAACTTAATTAATAATTGTTACAACCTCCGCAATACGTCTTTCGATGTGAAACACATGCGAATATTACAGTACTTCAATGTGTCTTAAAGTTTTTACCTTGTGCCAATGTAAACCCTATGGACGTTCTGTTTATTTGTATACATATTTTACTTTGAAGATATTATAGTGTCGGCTTGACCGACTTCATTATGTTAATAAAAATAAAAAATAACAGCCCACAAGGAATCAGCTCAGAGGCATATCCCCCAGAAGCCCAAACGAAAACAGTATTTGCCATGGCAAAACTCTGAGGTTACTTGTAAGAGAGAAGATCTTAAGATAGCCTACAAAGTTAAAACCGAACAACCAACAACCGAAAACATTAACAAGGTTGAGAAAGCTAAGGACGATCTTAAATTGGCCTACAACATCAGACAGGAAAAGTACATACAGGATAAAATTAAAGCAATTACAACTGCTCACATACAGCCACAATCAAGACTTACCTGGCAAACTATAAATGAGGTATCTGGTCGGAAACGTTGGGGCGCTTCAAAGCCGATAGTCCTGAAGAACGTGTTGGGAAGTGGAAAAATCACTTCAAGCCAAGACATTAGCACCATTACTATTTGTAATTGTGCTGGATTACGCAATGAGGACGGCCACAAATGGTGAAGATCTGGGATTCACACATCAAGAACGCAGAAGTAGTAGATATCCGGCAACTACAGTCACAGACACCGACTTTGCGGATGACATCGCCCTGCTCTCTAATGCGCTATCAGATACACAGCTTCTACTAAATAAAGTGGAGAGGGCTGCTAAGGAGGTTGGATTGCTTATAAATGCTACCAAGACCGAATTCATGACCTTTAATGTTGATGGAAACTTGACAACCATTGATAATAATCAACTAAGAAAGGTCGACGACTTCCAGTACCTTGGATCGTGGATAGAGAGTAGCAAAAAGGACATAGAAGTTAGGAAAGCAAAGGCTTGGATAGCTCTATCAAAAATGGATACCATCTGGAAATCAGATCTCTCCAGGTACCTGAAGACTAAGTTATTTCGAGCCACAGTGGAAAGTGTATTTTTATACGGGGTGAGACCTGGACACTGACTAAATCACTTGAACAACGAATTGATTGTTGCTACACAAGACTACTAAGGGCAGCCCTAAACATCAGCTGGAGATAACACATGACAAACGCCGAGCTTTATGGTACGGTACAATACCACCACCTGTATCAACCACCCTCCGTGAACGCAGATTAAGATTCAGTGGGCAAGGATGGCGAAGTAAAGACGAGGTCATACCAGATCTACTTTTCTGGCAACCAACTCATGGAAAGCGTAGTCGTGGACGACCGGCCATAACATATATAGATCAACTTGAAAGCGATACTGAACTTGGGAGAAACGAAATTCCGACAACTATGGAGAATCGGGAAGCCTGGAAGGATCTCATTTCCCCTGTCCGAGTTCGCTCGACTTAGTAGTAGCTCTAAAAATACCCGAGAGAAAGAGTCATCAACATGCCCTATTTAACCCTGCCAGAGTAACTCTCTTAAGTCAATTGGCCGGAGAACACGCAAAAGTAATTATTTCCAGTGTGGTCACTCAAAAGCTAGACCCCTCAGAGGAAACTACTACAACAAGAATGGTCTATAATTTTAGCTGCGCGACTTTTAAATTTCAGACAGAGTTCCTGTACTTGTACTCATCGCTATTATAATCATCGTTGCGCTCAGATTATTTAAAAGCAGGTACTGTAATCGTAAAGAATTTGATTAAAAGACTTTAAAATTATATAGTTAATTAAATAAGTATTATGTGTATAATATAACATAATATAATATTATAGTGTAATATGATTATGTATAGTCCTTTATAATTTAATCTCTGAATATAAATTACTCCCTTCATTGTGCTATATACAGATATGCTGAATGCTGCAAACAACATTTTATCTTCACCCAACATAATTGTAATTATAAAATCGATATGTACTAATATAATTCTTCTGTGACAATACTTACGCTGATGGTGAGTATAATTACCATACACATTCCTCGCATAATATTTTCTAAAATCCATAATGTAGTTTATGTAATATAACTTGAATGTGTCTTTGTTTTCAGAGAATGTAATATTATAGAACAGGCACTAAGGATAAAATATCCAAAAATATTCAGTGATGATTCGACGCAAAATCTTTTAAACAAATTTCTTGAGAACGTGCTAATATCCATTTTGCCAGCCTAACATGATACTTAATTAACTAAACAAATATATATTTTTTTTTACATATATTATTGTATTATATTTCATACGAGAGCAACATTTACTTACACTAGAGAGAGGGGGGGGGGGGACTGGACGCAATAAAAATTCATCCCTCTCCAGGGGAAATTCGACGCAAATAACAGATGATTATTCTCAAAAATAAAACTGTAACCTGTTCTATTGTGTTTAGTTTATTGTTTTGTTTAAAATAACGTGCCACTGTAACCTGCTCCTTTCCCTAAATTGAAAATTTAACATTAAGGCGGGATTTGCGTCCAGTCCCCCCCCCCACCCCCCCTGTCTCCAACGCAATAGAAAACAATAAATCTAATAACAATATATTTTAATTTACCTTGAGTTGCCTTGGCGACGATGTATCTGGTCCTCGTCTGGGAGCCCTTGTTGCCGCACTGTTCGGTACAATGGGACCATGGAGTCCAATCGCTGAGCACACAATCGCCACTGCAGGCCACTGCACAGGTCTCCTGGGGCGCAGCCGTACCATGGTGTATGTCGCACCACGATCTTTCAACTTCCTCCTGTAATATAATAATTAATTGTTATTGATATATATTGATATAATTGATATAATAATAATTTTTTTTTATTTATTTATTTCAACCAAATCATGGTCATATCTAAAATTAATGGCACAAATTACAATTAAATTAAATAATAACATTAAGCATTAAAATTTAGGATGTTCGTGTTCGTAGTTAAAATAGTTATCGGCACCATCGTTTAAAAGTATCGTACATAGCTGATTTCGCACGACAATTATTTCGGACACAATTTAAGGTGGTGCTCGAAGACAAATTTATACGATTATGCAAGCTAAAAAGGGAAACATATAAATATGTATATAATAACAAGTAATAAAAAGAAGAATAAAATATAGATATAGATATAAAAATAATAATATAAATATAATAAAAAGTGATTCAGCAACCTTAGGGCAGTATACAGTCTACTGTACATACAGTGTCATTGATCTAGGAGCTACTCATGCTCTGCTCGGCAAAAGCAATCCCTACCATGTTTGGTAACATGATTACTTAGATCCTCACTCTAACAAATACTGACTCACATGTCAATCAATGCTATCACATTAACCTCTCACTCCCAATTTTAGGCGAGGATCCTTTTGAAATATTTAAAAAAAATTTTTAAATGTGGCATGGGAACTATTCTTTCAATATGTTGACCCCTTCGTAGTGGCTAAAATAATTCATCTTTCTACAAAACGTGGTCAATCGGATCAATACTGTGTTGAACGAAAACCCATGATTTGAAATAAGATCGGATAAAATATCGTACGTAACAAAAACAGTAGGCCTACTTTGCGTAAGCAAGCCCATATCATATCAAGCCTATACCATCTTATTTACTTTTTTACTTTCATGTAATGATGACTTTACCCTACTGTATATTATTCATATTTATTAAGCAAACAGTCCGCCAAAGCCGGAGGTGACCTGAAGGCTCTTCTTTCGATAGTTGCTACTCGAAGGCAGGGTGGGCGCTACTCCTATCTGCTACACGAAGGTAGGGCGGGCGCTACTCCTATCTGCTACACGAAGGTAGGGGGGTGCTACTCCTTTCTGCTACCCGAAGGTAGGGGTGGGCGCTACTCCTATCTGCTACCCGAAGGTAGGGGTGGGCGCTACTCCTATCTGCTACCCGAGGGTAGGGGTTGGCGCTACTCCTATCTGCTTCCCGAAGGTATGGGGTGGGCGCTACTCCTATCTGCTACCCGAGGGTAGGGGTGGGCGCTACTCTTATCTGATACCCGAAGGTAGGGGTGGGCGCTACTCCTATCTGATACCCGAAGGTAGGGGTGGGGCTACTCTTATCTGCTACCCGAAGGTAGGGGTGGGCGCTACTCCTATCTGCTACCCGAAGGTAGGGGTGGGCGCTACTCCTATCTGCTACCCGAAGGTAGGGGTGGGGCGCTACTCCTATCTGCTACCGGAAGGTATGGGTGGGCGCTACTCCTATCTGCTACCCGAGGGTAGGGGTGGGCGCTACTCCTATCTGCTACCCGAAGGTAGGGGTGGGGCTACTCCTATCTGCTACCCGAAGGTAGGGGTTGGCGCTACTCCTATCTGCTACCCGAGGGTAGGGGTTGGCGCTACTCCTATCTGCTACCCGAAGGTATGGGTGGGCGCTACTCCTATCTGCTACCCGAGGGTAGGGGTGGGCGCTACTCTTATCTGGTATCCGAAGGTAGGGGTGGGCGCTACTCCTATCTGCTACCCGAAGGTATGGGTGGGCGCTACTCCTATCTGCTACCCGAAGGTATGGGTGGGCGCTACTCCTATCTGCTACCCGAGGGTAGGGGTGGGCGCTACTTCTATCTGGTATCCGAAGGTAGGGGTGGGCGCTACTCCTATCTGCTACCCGAAGGTATGGGTGGGCGCTACTCCTATCTGATACGCGAAGGTAGGGGTGGGGCTACTCCTATCTGCTACCCGAAGGTAGGGGTGGGCACTACTCCTATCTGCTACCCGAAGGTAGGGGTGGGCGCTACTCCTATCTGATACCCGAAGGTAGGGGTGGGGCTACTCTTATCTGCTACCCGAAGGTAGGGGTGGGCGCTACTTCTATCTGCTACACGAAGGTAGGGGTGGGCACTACTCCTATCTGCTACCCGAAGGTAGGGGTGGGCACTACTCCTATCTGCTACCCGAAGGTAGGGGTGGGCGCTACTCCTATCTGCTACCCGAAGGTAGGGGTGGGCGCTACTCCTATCTGCTACCCGAAGGTGGGGGTGGGCGCTACTCCTATCTGCTACCCGAAGGTAGGGGTGGGCGCTACTCCTTTCTGGTACCCGAAGGTAGGGGTGGGCGCTACTCCAATCTTCTACCCGAAGGTAGGGGTGGGCGCTACTCCGATCTGCTACACGAAGGTGGGGGTGGGCGCTACTCCTATCTGCTACCCGAAGGTAGGAGTGGGCGCTACTCCTATCTGCTACCCGAAGGTAGGGGTGGGCGCTACTCCTATCTTCTACCCGAAGGTAGGGGTGGGCGCTACTCCTATCTGCTACCCGACGGTAGGGGTGGGAGCTACTCCTATCTGTTACACGAAGGTAGGGGTGGGCGCTGCTCCTATCTGGTACACGAAGGTAGGGGTGGGAGCTACTACTATCTTCTACCCGAAGGTAGGGG
>JAUCBJ010007448.1:0-30603 GCA_032718475.1 Nemertoderma westbladi
AAAACCCCCGTGAATATATTTTTGCTCGGTGGTGTGCTCCCCTCCTTTACACTACTGTTAGTGTGCTTTATTAGACCCACCCCCCCCCCCCCCCCCCCTCAGACTTTTCTTGCCCTTTGGCAATGTTTACAGTGAGAAATTGTAGAGGTATGGTATGGTATATTTTCAGTAGTAGAATTGGAATGTGAATTTCGCATTTGTTCATCTGGGTACGATATGATATATGTTCATCGGGGCCCGGGGCTGCAGCCCCAAAAGTAGAATATGTACACTCAAAAGTCAGTTTATTTCTAAAGTTAAATATGGAAAAGCAATATTCATTTTCCTGTACTTCATTGCAGGTAGTTTGTTCTCAATGATTCTTATGACTTCAAGAATTGCGGATACTTTACCTTTACGGAAATAATCCTGGTTGCCACCCAAGAGGCCCTCCACCTTATCCTTGCTTGATGTAATTCTTCATCAAAATTCGGTTCAAGCCAAAGGCGTCCTTTATAAACGATGCCTTGGTTCAAGCTTTGTTGTGATCGCGATCTGAGTCAGTCCACAACATGGACCCAAATAATGCAATTATTTGATTATTAAGAGAAGTACTATTGGCAGAAACAAGAAAGTCTATCACAAGATAGTTAATTGACTTCCAACCTGGTTGTTACGATCCACTGTGTCAAACGAAGAATGACTCACGTTATAAATATATCTTTTATCGTATTATTACACATAAAATGGTAATGTTAACTAACCTGAGTTTCTCCTCCAAGTTACATGTGTTGCTACACCCAAATGTTACAAACTGATCACGTCGTATTTATTAAACTCGAAAAACACAAACTTTAAAACAAGCTGACCATCAAACTGAAAGTCGTTAAGAATTTCAATTAATTTATAAGAGGATCCCCTACCGGTTCCACTCGGGAATTTATCTCACATCCAATTAGAATTGAGCGCTGTTTGGAGTTACTTCAAGGATAGATGAACTGCCATCCAATTAGAATTAAGATCTGTTTCATGTTACTAGAAAAGATAAGGGGATACCTCGCAGTAGATTTCCCTATATCTACGAAATCTGATTGGATACTCTGGCAACCGGAGTGGCTATCCGATAATCTTAGTAACTAAGTATTAATGAAGAATACAGTGATTAATAATACTGGTAAATTTCATGGACAAACTGCAGTATTAAGATCTCACCTCAAATGTCTAATAAATCCCCTTATTCCTTATATAATACGCGATTTATTAACTATATTTTCGGAAGCGGCTTAACTTCGCACGTTTTACAATACCATATTACTATTGTATAATATAAAATTAGTCAAAAATATTTCCCAAATTGCATCGATTGTTGATTGGTGCTAACGCGTGCTAGAGAATTAAGTGTATTATTAACGCTACACACAACACACCTTAACGCTACGCCTTCCTCAGTATACTATAGCATTACCGGACCGGAGCCATGTGAAGTATATCAGAGGTAGATTTCACTTTGCAGTTCAGTTCACCGTGACTTATACCAGGTTTTGGCTAGACTAAAAACACAGTTGACAGAAGGGCTGAATGGAATCTAAACAAATCAGTAAACTAATTACTGTAGTACCTGGTACACTGTAGTACAGATTATTATAGAAATAATAATAAGAAATAAGCGCTATAAAACGCTTTAAGGATAAATAAATAAAAATACAAATTCATATGGGCCCGAGATATCTAAAAGCTCTAAGAGCGAGTGCATCAAAAGGTTGAAAAGAAAATACCGTAACGTAATTTATTTTTTGGAAGAGCTGATTACATGTAGAGCAGGTGGTGGGTGCCGTGGTGGGAGGGTGCGAATTTCAAGATATAATGTACGTATATTTTATACTGTAGGTGCTAAAGCCAAATGAACATTTTGAGTCTGTCTGTTCTGTTTCCCAGAAAAAGTACATCATGTATACTGTATGCACCGGTTTTTCTGTAGGCCTATGGATCTCTTAATCTCTTTAGGGAGGTAGACTGAAACCCTGGAAACAACAGGCAGTACTGCTGTAATTAATTACAGTACCAGTCAACGAAAAGTTACGTTACGTGAGTCTGAAACTCAGAAGAGCACGCGAATCTTTGTAGAGTCGTTGATGAATAATTAATTGGGATTCCTACAAAGTGTCATTGGCTGAGTGTTCGTAAAGCAGAACCTATAGGCCTACTTGTTGTACATGTAGGTATTCCATTTCCCAAGTGACTTTAATACCATCCGTTTATAAGAATCCATAATTATTTTTCCATTTTATAATTACCTTTTTCATTGTATTCAATTAATAATTACCTGAGAATTTAATCTGTTAACCCACCTGAGTCAGCCATTAGGAGAAGCAACCGATTGCCTACAGTAGATAGGAGTTCTTGAAATTACAGTAGGATTAGATTAAATTGGGATTTTCTCGCTGCGATAGGCCTACTTGATAATTTTTCAGTCAATCGGAATTACAAAGCAAAACGCATAAAAGACATTAAAACAACATTTAAATATAAAATATTAATCATATAATAATAATAATATACTGTACATATATATAATTGGGTCCGTCAAAGCTGTTAGTGAATAATTATATCTTAATTACATTTGTTGTGTGACAAGTATCACTTTATACTGTAGTCTGCTGCTCCGTGTGGTACAGTATGCTAGAGGAATGAGCGTAGAGAGTGAGTGTAGGCCTACAGTAGGTGCCGATCTCTGTAAAGTTATTCTATTCCGGCAACTAATGTAATTAATGGAATGATGATCCATATGTTTTTGTATTAAGAAAACATGGCACTTTAGTTGTTAAGAAAAAATTCAATATTTTTTGAGAAATTTCTCAAATGATTGACTACTGTAAGTTTGCACATATACAGTATTGCTTGATATATTTGCAAATACATTTTACTTGATATTATACTGTATATTGTATCCTCTCAATCTTAAGTTATTGCCAAATTGAACGTTAGCAGTTGATTGCTCCGGGATAGACTGTTAGTTTGCGGTACCGCTACCGGTAGCACCTAATTGAATTGATTAAAAAAAACGATGTGCTGTGTTTGTATAGATAACAGTAGATACTGTACATTTCAAGTTGTACCGTAGGTTCAATTATTCCATTGTAAAGTAACTCGGCTCGAGTTGTAAATATCTAAACGAGTCATTTTCTGTTGTATATGTGGCAGATAGAGTTGTAATGTGCTACAATATCACGCCAGTCACACTCCATATTAAACCGGTTGTCATTTTAGCGACCTTAGGAGAGGATGCAAGGCGAGATGAGCCCAGTGGCTAGTCCTTTACTCTATGGCCTAATCATTGTTTCCTAAAAGTTCCCAGGCTCCACTTGACGAGGCTCTATCCCACCACTCTGGATTCTGGGATTTTAATTCAAGGTAACAGAATAAACCCCTGCGCCAAGGTGAGGGAAGGGACACACAACTTGAGTTATTACTTACCAATATGGTACTTGAACCTGTACAATGTACTGTACATACATTATTGTAGAGGAGCAATATATTCCAAACTATTGCTTGTCTTGTTGTTTGTCTCACCAGGTAGGTCACATTGGCACTTCCGCGCGGTATGACCGACCATAAACATCCTGCATTTTGTTAATGTTCAAACTTATTATACCCCCTATCGCACAAATGTTACTTACTATAGTACTGTATGTTCAATCAAACCGAAACCGCAATCATTGACTTTGTTGGGGAAGCCACAAGACACCTCCAAAACAATAATTAAGTGATTATATTTCGAGTTATTAAACAAAAAAGAGCAGAAAGGCTTAACCTATAAATTGCAGACATCTTCACTCAAAATAGGTTTACTACTTTCACTTTCAGCACCGCGCGCGGTGTTAAAATATGTTCATTCGGAGAGAAATGATCGATTTAGTGGGCTAGAAACATTCGAACACAAAATTCGAATTCGATTGGGGAGATTAGTTCCTGAGATAATATTACACAAAATGCATTTTTGAATATTTTAGGTTGAGGCGCCTGCGTTGGGAGGGACAATTTGACATGCCGTTTTTTGAAAATTTTTATACTTTGTACTTTTAGTTCCCTACCCAACCATTTTTTAGATAGGTAAAATCGGACAAATCTTTTTTCGACCACTCCTAACCTACAATTTGTAAATTTCTTATGATTCAAATATTCATACCAATCTAGTAGTCATTCAACAGAAAATTTACCAATTATTATGACATAAGTTAAATAATATGTAGCATGAATACCTCATCCGTTGATAAGTCAAACATCATCATTTAGTTGTTACATATTCATTTATTCATGACTTATTTCGAAGTAAATAAGTATGCGACTTTGGGGACGTATATTTTCACGAACTAAATTCCAAAAGGCATTCCATCAACGTTGACATCATGTGTGCAACTTGTTTCCAAAACGTAATCCTCTGATCAGGCCAACAGAGCCCCCAATTTACAAAGTAATTACTTCATTTTGTATAAGTTTAATGTGCTTCGCGAGCTAATTATTCATGAGAGCATTGGAGTGTGAAGTATTTTGATTAACTAATAAAACTCCTCCCATAACAACTACGCTCTACATCCATGATTAAGTGTCTGATTAACTCCGCGAATGGGCTCTCAATAGGTGTAAAGATGTCTGATCCACTACGTGAGAGCATTCATGTACATTCGGCATGTTGTCGACACAATTCAGGCCCGGCCGATGAAACAACACAAAAAATCAAGAATAATTTCAGTATGGCTTTTAAATCAACTAACTATTTCACAAAGCTAATCAATAGAGACAGCCTAGACCTACTGTATAGATTTATTATATTGTTTATGTACCTTCTTTTGGATGGCCCCATCTTGAATTAACGCCCATCCCGTATTAACAAAATATACTTTATCCAACAAAACTACCTATTTCACCGAACAAAGATTGGACTTTCTACTGAAATACTTTCATCCCTAGAGAAACAAGTAAACTTAGCAACTTTTATACCAATTTGGGGCAAGCCATGCAGTCAGGGCGAGCCTCAGTGCACAATTATAATGAGTAAATAGGGCAACATTTTTAATGTCCGTCTGTCTGTAATGAAAATTTCATTCGTAAATAACTTTTGAAGATTTTAACCATTTTCAACCAAATTCAGTATGAGCATACAGAAAAAGTTCCAATATTTTTGAAAGTTACGGGCAAATACCTCTGGAACTTTTGGCTCCAGATCAAATCGAACTTGTTTCGTACCTCCTCCAGTTCGCGTGCTGCGCGACGCCCCACGAACGTGTTTATTTACCTTTTAACTTGTTTTTCTTTGCTGTTATTATAATTTCCATTCTCCGCCGTGTTGCAGATTTATTCGGTGCGCAGTTTTAGGCCAACCTCTACCTGTACGGGCTGGAAAGCTATGGACTCATAGTGGACCCAGTGGTCACAAGTCCCAGATAGACCATATTCTGTTTCGTAGGAAATACAGGAGCTCTATACAAGACTGTAATGCATTTACACTTCGACCCTTCTCCAGTGATCACCGCCTTATTGTGGCCAAGGTAAGACTTAGTCTGCGTGCTAGCAGAACAACGAAATCTGCATTGCCGCGGCATGACTGGTCCTCTCTGTTGCAACAGCCAAGTGTGAGATCCAGCTTCACACTACAGCTGAGCAACAGGTATGGGGCTCTTGCCTCTGAGGCGGCAGATCATTGTGAGGGCTATACTGCCTTTACAGAAGCAGTTAAGTTAGCAGCTGCAGAAACAGTTCCTGTATACCCTCGAAACAGGAAAAGGGCCCCCTGGGCTGACAACAAAATTCAGAAGTGCCGAAATGACCTTCATAAGGCGCAGAAAGAGTCCCGACTCAAACAGACTACAGCGGCCAAGAATGCAGTTAAGGCTGCATCTAGGACCCTGAACAGGCAGTACTCTGCTAATCTACAGGAGCTAATAAACCAACAGGTTGATGCCATCAATGATGCTGACGACAGCAGGCAATCATCCCAGGCATGGAAATCGATCAATCTGCTTACTGGGCGGAAAAGCCAACCAACCACCAAGGTTAAGGCTGAATCACCAGCCGATCGCCTCAATGGTTGGAAAGCCCACTTTGAAAAGCTCCTCAATAATGACAGGGTATTGCCTGATAACTTTATAGAAGTAAAAGTGTCTGAATCTGTACTCCCAGATATTCCCATTGGCGATATCTCCTTTGCAGAAGTGAAGGCTGCTGCAAAGAGCATTAAGACCAATCGTACCAGTGGAGTAGATGGTGTTCCCCCTGAGGTCTTTAAAATACCTGAGTGTTTAAAGCTCATCTATCCCATCATAGTAGACATGTACCGAACAACAAGAGTCCCACAAGAAATGAAAACAAATAAGTTGGTGCCAGTTCCCAAGAAGGGCAACCTAGCACTCTATGGTTCTTTTCGGGGAATCTCATTGATCTCGATTGCTGCAAAGCTATACAATAGGATTCTATTAAATCGCATCAGGGATCCCATTGAGAGACTGCTCCGTGGAAATCAGAATGGGTTCCGAAAAGGTCGTGGGACCATGGAGCCCATTTTGGCACTTAGAAGGATAATTGAAGAGTTATCAAAAAAGAAAGACAGGCATCTGGCTGTTATCTTTGTTGACTTCTTCAAGGCCTTTGATTCAGTCTCTCGCTCACGTATGTTCAGCATACTTTCATTATATGGGATTCCTGATGAAATTATTGCAGCAATCAGATCAGTATACGATGGTTCGACAACATTTGTGTCTACTGTTGACGGTGACACAGAACCATTTGAAGTGTTATGGGGCGTCCTCCAAGGAGACACACTTGCACCATTCTTGTTCATTATTGTGGTTGACTATGTTCTACGCATGTCCTTAGATCATTATAATGATGATGGGGTGATGATAACTCCACCTACTGGCTCCAGAAGTCGAGGAAATCCTGCCAAGTACCTAACTGATCTAGACTTTGCTGATGACTTAGGAGTACTCTCAGAATCATTAGAAGGAGCCCAACGGCTCCTCAGCTCATTAGAACATGCTGCTTCTAGTGTTGGTCTTTTTATTAACTCCAGAAAGACCAAAATTCTGACAGTTAACTTTGAAAGTCCTCAGCAAGTCTCTGATCGGATGAGCATAAGCTCAAAGGATGGTATGCTTGAGCATGTGGACGACTTCTGTTACCTGGGATCATGGATCCGGAAGTCAGGTGAGGACCTTCGAATACGTAAGGGAAAGGCATGGGCAGCCTTGAATAGGCTTTCCAGGATTTGGAAGTTAACGAGAATTAATCGGAAACTGAAGGTCCGATTATTTAGAGCAGTAGTTCCAGTACTCCTCTACGGGAGTCCATGCTGGGCTCTAACTGCTGAGGACACCAAATCTCTGGATGGCACATTCACAAGAATGCTACGCCGGGTTCATTGTGTCAAGTACAATGCACACATCTCCAACCAGACACTATATAACATTGGAGGTGTCTCATTGGTTCCCCCAAGCTTGATACTAGAACAAAATCGCCTCCGCTTTGCAGGACATTGCTTTGGCCGAGAGGACCAGCCAGTGCACAATCTTGTACTTTGGCAGCCTCATGGAGTGAATAAGCATGGTGGACAGCCCATGACTTTCTTGAGACGCATCTTAAAGGACACTGGCCTTAAAGATGCGGATGATCTAGCAAATGTCATGGGTAATAGGGAGTTGTGGCGGTGCAATTTTGTTGACAAGCCGGCACAGCATTCTTAAAAATGCAGCTGCAATGCAGCATGCCGATCCTAGTAGTAGTTAGGCCAACCTCTACCTGTACGGATTTTAGTAGACCATACTACTGCACATATCCAGTATCTATGGCGACGGGGGTTGGTGTTGGGGAACGTGACGCAAATCTAAACTCGGGGAATTAATATCACGTCTCAAAGTGAAATTATAAATTAAAGAAAATTAGCAGATTACAGTGGCACGTTATTCTAACCTAAACAAAAACTGAAGTCAATAGAACAGGTTACAATTTTAATTCTGCGCGTAATCAGCAGATAATTGCGTCGATTTTCTTGCGGAGAGGGTTGCATTATGATTGCGTCGATAGCAACACCCCCCCCCCCCCCCCCTAATTCTGGCAGATAACTACTGCAATCTGCGACCCCGGATACTAAACCTTGGACGATCAGGTGTGTGGTGGGGCAGATTGCGGATATAACCAGCCGAAACTAATCCGGCAAAAACGCTAATTAAATTATCTCTGAAGAATTCGCTTTTTATAACTTAATTTTGTTAAAACAGTGAAAGAAGTAATAGTTTTACTTAATAATCGCTCACTAATATTTCATTATTTTACTATTATAGAGAAAGAAACATTTAAATAAATAAATTAGCGGGGGATATCGAATTCCTTACTATATTAGTGAAGAAAAGTTAACTTTCAATCATATTATTAAGGCGAGTGGCCAGAATAAACATGGTGGCTTCATAAAATAAATGAATAGGCCTACCTACCCAATAATTACATAACTATATACAGGGAGCTAATAATTAATTTGATTATTATGCAATAAAACGACATATAGTCATGAGGCCCTATAAGTGAAGCATTAAACATTACTACTACTACTAGGTCGAGCGAACTCGGACAGTGGAAATGAGATCCTTCCAGGCTTCCCGATTCCCCATAGTTGTCGCAATTTCGTTTCTCCTAAGTTCAGTATCCCTTTCAAGTTTATCTATATATGTTATGGCCGGTCGTCCACGACTACGCTTTCCATGATTAAACATTAGACAAATATAATTATTAATTTATAATTAATTACTTTTAATTTATAATTTTTCTTTATAACTTTATAAATTATAACTTTTCATTTATAATTAAATTACTTTTTTTAGTTCTATTTTTCATTTAATTTAAGATTTACGTTGAGATGGCAGAAAGCCATCTTCTGCTAACTGTTTTTATTTATGAAAACAGACAAAGAAAGTTAATTTGACAAAACCAAGTTAAATTAATATATTTAATGTAAATTATCCAATTCGTTCAATTTTTCAGATAAAAACAGATTGCGGAATTTCATTCAATTAAAAACTGTTTGACTAATATAACTTTTTATTTTCATGTGAAATAAAGTAAACTCAATACGGCGTGAAATAAAGTAACAATATTCTTCCAGTATGAACCGTATTCTGTTGTCACGCTGTGGTAGTCTTAACAGTAAGTCATTCATCACAGATACAGAGAGCACAACATACATTGGTCGTTACGGTACCAGCGGACGGGACCGGTGTCAGTGATTCTGCCACTGCCTAGAGCCTACACACACCTAGACCTACTTATTTAGCCTGTAGGCTGCAGACAGCACACGCTACATGATGTCAATACCGGTATGGCATTTCGCACTGTTTTTCTTCTCACTGAACTGATTATTTTTTACAGGGTTGCCACTCTATTTCAGTTTAGATTTTTCCTGACTATTTGAAAAAATTCCCTGACTGCAGGTACACTACATTTTATAGAATATATTATATATATTGTCCGCTTATCTTATCCATGACCGCTTTATTATATTAAAAAAGTAACATAGATATATAATTAGCGAGTCTTTTAATATCAAGATATCGGTAAATTACCATAACAGACCAAAAAGCAAATAAATATGAGGAAATAGAACGGCGAGCGAAGCGAGCATATACACATTTTCGCTTATGACATATATATGTGCAAGGCTACCTGGTACTCCAGGTAGCCTTCCTTGCACATGTCCTGAATATCAAATTCCCTGACTTTGTCCATTTTTATAAGAATTCCCTGACATTTCAAGAAAAATGTACATTCCTTTACTTTTCCCGGTGAGAGGCATCGGACAAATCATATGATATACACAGTAGTTAAGTGGTTCATATAATAAAACAAATATCAAATACTCATACAATAATAGTAAACTTAATGAAAAATAACGACAGAAGTTTATCTATCTCAGTTTACGATAATTAAAATATGAGTCCAGCAAATACAATTAAAAAATAAACTATGACTCTGGTATGGGTATAGTAATATACATACCACATACAGTAAGACAACTTGAGGACAAAAAGACAATTAATTCCATACTGATGACTGAGTTATATTAATAAATCATACAACCTAAATATATTGAAAATTGCTAAGTTATGTAAAAAAAAATCAATATCTTTCCTATAATTCTAAAAGTTTACACCAAACGAAAAGCGACGACATTATCACTAAATCTGGTTAAAGTAATAAAAGAAGTACACAAAATATTAATCGTCGCAAGCCAAAGTGGCGCTGCCACATATCAAACAACCACTCATCTGTATATCGGACGCGAGATCGCTAGAAACGATGGACCTACATCCGGTACAACGTCCGTATGCGACGCTCTGTACTGGAGTTACCGACATCACGCATCGCGAGAACCAATGGCCGTTGGCGCAGCTGAGGATGTGAGTGGGCAGACAGTGGATGTTTAATGGCGAAGTGCAGACGCGACAAATAGCTGCTGATCCCACCGAGCTAGAGAAACTTCCGTCCTCCGAGAGCGGACCGCATTCAAGAATGATCTTACAGTTAGAAGAAACGTCTTCGTTTATTGATTTCTCTAAACTGGACAACATCTGCTTGGCCTTACTCGCGTATAATTTCCTATAAACGGAGTTCAATTGTTCTTTATACAACGGGATTAAACTCTTAACTTTCTCACTGCTCTCGGCTTTAAGGATTGCATTATGGAGTAGAAAAGCTCTTAGTTGGTTTAGGTAAGTTGATTCAAGAGTGTTATTATTTAGTTGAGTTGGCAATTCTAGACAATTTTTGTAGAGGTTTATATAGGCAAATAAGAGATCCATGACGGAGCACAAAGGTCCAGGGGACTCCATTAGAGAATGAATAACAGCCTCATTGGGGACTACGGGTAGTATTAATACTTGCAGTCGATGGTATTGGTCTGACCACGTGTAGGGGGACATTCTGCACAGAAGCGCGAGGGTTCTACTGGGCGAAAGACCTAGACGGGAGCAGCACATAGCCGGTTTGTGTCCGAAAATCAACGAGAACTGATGGGATGGGATACTAACAGGCTCGATAGAGAAACGGCGGTCGCATTGTTCAAAACTATCGGAATTTTTATTGTAATAGTGGCATTTATCAGAGGAATTATTTGCGTCAATTTCGCATTTGAATACGTTGCACACACTGTCAGCTACAATAAAGGTTTCTGGGGCTAACAGTTTGACAGACATCAAAGAAGATACTTCGTTCAACACGCAGACTAGCGGTGACCCCATTGGAACAAGTTTACCGGAACTAATGAGAAAGTCCAACATAACTATAGAAGTTGCTTTAACGAAGACTAACTTCAACGATTTTTTGTAACACTGAGAGTCAATACATTGAACGACAATTCCATCATTGGTGTCCCAAACAGGAAGAGCGTCAGTGACAGAAAGAGAGTTGCCATTAATAACGTTTAACAAGAAAGAATACACATTACCTGAACTGTCACTGGCGAATAAAACCTTGAGCTTATGATTTATATGTAAGAATCTAGGGAAGTTGAGATTACCGTGGAAAACACTGCAGATTGAAGGTGTACTGGAAGTTTCTTGGAAATATTTCGGGATTGAAAAGAAAATCAAATGTCCAGATCGGGTAGCCGCTATAAGATAGATCGATACGGCATCGGTTAATCCCCACACGAAACCCACGATGGAAAAGGAATGCATTCGCTTTATGTATTCCTGGGCGGGTTCCAGTGGAATTTCAATTCCAGTGTGAGAGGAAACTGGGAATCTCCAATCATTGTCTGCAAGGTACTGGAAGACAATGTCTGTGAGAGGGAAACCCAATGAAGGTTTCATTCCTAAAGTCGGGAATTCTGAGTGGAGGAAAAGTCTGCCGTCACAAGTTAACGTCGCGAGTAGTGATTCGGAGTGAGGCGACCAAGAAGAGTCTATATAACCGCATCTACTAGGAACTGTTAGTACTTGGTTACCATGCAACAAAGAATTACGGAAGAGAGCCGCTCCTAGATAGGGGTCAGATGCCCTGAGACCACGGAACTCGGACAGACTGATGTCGAGTTTAGCGGAACTGTCATCAGCTAACTCTTCTGGGTACACTGAGCAATTGTAATCCACACAGTCAGTGGGTGCTTTAATAGTAACCCTTCTAGACGTAAAGGAACCTAAAGGTTCAACAAATAGTTTAATTATCTCAACTCCAACGTCAGTAGGAATAGCTAACCAGTTACTCCGGGACCAAGAAGGGTTACAATCTATACTGGCACCGCACCCGATATTAAAACTAAACCCATCCATAGTTTAAATTGCTATTCAGTAAAAAAATAAGTGATAACGAATGATAATTTAGTTTAACAACGGGTTTTAATGTACCGTAGGCCTACTATCATTGCACTTGCAAATAACCTAATTAATAAACATACCGAACTGCCAGAAGTGACTACGCTACCGGTAAAGAGTCAATGCAATTTTATCATAAATATCAAAAATACAGGCCTATATTATAACTGTATTTTATTGAGAATAGGAAAGGATTCAATATAGTCCACAATGCTGCGGAAGTGCTGTTGTAACTATCGTAAAGCCCAGTCAATTTTATCTGTAGGTTTTTATTGCAGCAACTGAGTACCGGTAACCGGTACCTACGACCTACAGTGTTAGTGACTAGTCGATCTAGATAACCCGCTCCAAGGCCTCCAGCATAATAACACTATTCCCACGAACCACTACGATTCCGACTTCGTTACGTTCACCTGTCTTTGTCTCTTCAACAGCCTCGTCGACAACTAGGTTCATAAAGGGATCGAACCCACGAAGAATTCCTGTCAAAGTTCGAGCACCGTTCAACTTCAACTTGAGTTTCTTGTCCATAAACTTTTTCAGTTCAGGGGCGTGGGCTTTACTTGTCATAGTTAACGTAGGTTTTAGATATACAGATATAGGTCTGAGTTTACAAATTGTCTTTTGATGAAATCCTTGATTACCGGTACTGGATTACAGGATTAGGCCTATTCCAGTATTCTGCTATTCTGTACTGTACTGTACTACTGTACTATACTGTATTCAGCAGTTCAGGTAGGCCTATTACAGTATTACACACAGGTACAGCAGTTACACAGGCAGACAGGTCACACGAATAGTTATGATATTAATATCGCCAAAATAACAATAAAATATTAAATTTTGCACATATAGCCTACAGTAGAATGACAATTATGAACATATCTGGCAAAGTACGCTAATAAGCGTGTATGTACTGAACCCACCCACCATCCCATTTTAAAAACAGCATGTGGGGGGCGGGGAATCGCCCCCCCATACCCCCCCCTCCAAAAAGGGGGCGTCGGTCGCTTCTGTCTCAATGTGGCATCCATCTCTCATACTGTTTTTATATGTACTCGTACTGTTATAATAAAAATAAAGGTAATGGCTGAATGGTATACAGGCTGACAGGTATATACACAACACACACTATGCAGCTATGACTGACTACAGCAGAATTAGTAAAATAATTAAAATTGTAGTTTATTTACTAATTACAGTACCGGTACCGTACTCTGGTACTTACATAAACCTGTAAACAGTTGGTGCATATTAATATTAAGTAAAAATAATTTTCAGGTACCGGTACCTAAATAATTCCATCCAGCAATTGCATTCATGCCTTAGTACCGTACTTTAGGGGAACTGTCAGACTGTAGTAGGCCTACCGGCACCGGTATAAATCCTTAAGAGTTCCGGTTCCCTTACTCAGTTACTGCCTTAAGGCACTTTGGCATTCTAGCATTTAATCAATTCATGGCGTTCTATACCTATAAAATAAGGCCTTCATAATACCGTAATATAATATAGGGTGTAGGGCCTAGTCATCATAATATAAACCAATGCAATGTAAAATACGGCTTCAGTTTTTAGGGTAATTTACAAGAGGGCACCCAGCCTTTACTTGTAGAACGTATGAGCCATATCATCTGATCATCCTTATCCAACTTGTACTACTGTACTGACTGACTGAAGTACTTAGCAGCCTGGCAGCTTCTAAAAATCAGACCGAGTCAATCTAAGGAGCAACTGAAGCTGTTTAGAGAAAGGAAGAAAACGTTGCAACAACTAAACTTAGCGGCTGATCTCGACTCGGAGAGTTACAGCTTACGGCAAGACGGGTCTATTTGGCGGTATACCCCGGACGAGAATGGGAAATGGAAACGCGATAGGAAGTGGAGATTGCCAACGCCCGCCGCTAAATCTCCAGCACAGGCGACAACCGAAGAAAACAACACTACTACCGACCAAGAGGAAAACTAGAGAGGGGAGGAGGCAATACAGATCCGCGCCTGAAATGTTGTCTACTGAACTCTAGATCGCTGAAAAACAAGATACATGATCTCGAACATTTGATCGTTTCCTCTAATTACGACGTCCTCGCTATCACCGAGACTTGGTTGGACGGATCGGTCACTGATTCAATGGTGGGTTTCAAACAGCATCAGGTTTTTCGAAAAGATCGCCCCTCTCTTGGCGGCGGGGTGGCAATACTGGTGCGCAACAACATTCGTTGTGTGAATGTTCCTCTCCCTAACAACCTGGATGGACTCGAGGTGGTCGCTGTCGATTTTCTCGGGTCGACTCCTTTCCGTATGGTTTGCGCCTACAGAACCCCAGATTCTGAAACCGGAGAAGAGAGAGCGGAGAAGTTGGAACTGGACTGCAAACTGAGGCAATGTATCTCATCGCTGTGCGACGTCACCCAACCTTGTCTCGTGGTAGGTGATTTCAATCTGCCTGATTTTAACTGGAAGGATTTTAATTACCCATCAAGCCACAACTACGAACAGTTTTCTTTATTTATTTTAGAAAATGGTTTTGATCAACTGGTTACAAGACCCACTCGTGAGGATAATATTTTAGATATAATTTTAGTTTCTGACGAATCAATTGTGTCTGATGTTGAAGTAGGGCATACTTTTTCAACCAGTGACCACTCAATAGTAAACTTTTATACTTTAGGACCAGACATTTTAATTCCAGTTAACAATTTGGGTTTTTACGATTTTAAAAATGCTGATTTTGTAGGATTTTCCCATTACATTTCGAACATTAATTGGCACCTCAATTTTGACTCGTGCAGTACGATTGATGAATTTTGGAACGTTTTTTCAACAGTACTTAAAGACGGTGTTGATAAATTTGTACCATACAAACTACTAAACACTAAGAAAAAGGTGTACCCACATCACATTCGCGCACTACAACGAAAGAAAAAGTTACTTTGGCGCCGGCGCCACACGGAGATCGGTAAATCAGATTACAACCGTTGTTGTAAGGAACTGTCGGAGGCAATTCTCCGATCTGAATGTTTACGAGAATATAAAATTCTAAACAGTGGAAAGGCGAATGTTTTGTTTAATTACGTAAACTTAAAGTGCAAATCTAGACAGGGAATTTCACCTCTTTCATTTAATGGTGCCACAATTGTAGATGATGCCGTCAAGGCTGATATTTTCGCTAAGGTTCTGTCAGACAATTTTAATATTGATAATAACGATTGCCCTACATTTACGCGGAGGGTCCCGCAATCTGTATATATTTCTAAAGTCGATTTTTCAGTTGATCGTGTTTTCTCAATTATTCGTAAATTAGGTTCTAAAACAAGTCGTACGCCTGACGGTTTTCCGTGCATTTTATTCAGTAATTTAGCGTCAGTTTTATCTTTACCGTTATCTGTTATGCCCTTCCTTCAATTTGGTCTACAGCTATTATTGTCCCGTTGTACAAAAAAGGAAACTCGAGTGACCCATATAACTACAGACCCGTTTCATTGACTTGTATTGCGTGTAAAATTATGGAGCAGTGTATTAAACAAGATTTGTGTGATTACTTATTTACTAACAAATTAATTAATAAGGCCCAACATGGCTTCTTAAAAAATAAGTCTACATGTACCCAGCTATTAGAATGTACAAAGGATTGGATTAAATTATTAGATAGAAAGTGCACTGTTGATGTAATCTACATAGACTTTGCGAAAGCCTTTGATTCTGTTGTGCACCAAAAACTTTTGTGTAAACTTTCTTCTTACGGTATAGTAGGTGACTTATTTTATTGGTTAAAGGCTTTTCTCGCATATAGATCACAACGTATTTTAGTTGGTAGTAGTTTCTCGGATTATAGTCCAGTTACGTCGGGCACCATACAAGGTAGCGTACTAGGTCCAATTTTATTTGTGCTTTTTATTAACGATTTACCGGATATATTTAATTTAGGGTTATCGTGTAAACTATTTGCTGACGACGTCAAAATATATGCGCCATCCAGCGACCACTTACTGATATCACAGTCCCTGTACAAAATCACAGAATGGTCTAATAAATGGCAGTTGAATATCGCTCCACACAAATGTATAGTGCTCTATTTAGGTTACAATAACCCTCAACAGCAATATTTTCTAGATAGTAAACTTGTTAAAGCAGAGGATGATTGTAAGGATCTCGGAGTTACGATTTCTTCTGATTTTAAATTTAATAAACATTGCCATGAGCGTGCTCTGAAATCAACTAAAGTAATCAATATGATTTTTAGATGTTTTCGTACTCGTAATATGGCAGCCCTAATTTGTGCAATAAATCTTACGTGCGTCCCTTATTGGAATATTGTACAGTAATTTGGTCTCCTTTTACCAAAGGACATATAGATCTGATCGAACACGTACAGAGATATTTTACGCGCAGATTATTTTTTAGATGTAAATTAACCATGGTGCCTTATTTAGATAGACTTGAGTACTTAAACTTACAACCACTCGAAGTTAGACGTCATGTGTTTGATTTAAAACAGGTTTACTCTATAATCACCGGTGCAGTGCAAATGAATTTTGATGATTTTTTTAGCTTTGCTTCACGAAGGGGTCTTAGAGGTCACCAATATAAATTGCAACACAATTTTTGCCGCCTACAAATTTGTCAGAAATATTTTTGTAATAGGATAGTTAGTATGTGGGACGACCTACCTTCTAATGCTGCATCAGCCCCAAACATTAATATTTTTAGTAATATTTTAGCACGGGATGTAGACCTTTTAAAATACTGCAGTTTTAACAGATTTTTATAATAATTGGATTATTTTTGGCATAACTCATGTTATTATATAATACTATTTATTGTTAATATACCAATTTCAGTACGGGCAGTAGAAAAATATCTTTAACAATATTTTTTAGAAAAATATTTTTATCAGGGAAACGTTTAATTATTTAATACTTTTTAGTTACTTTTACATGTACTTATAACGATTAGTATACAAATTAATTAACTTAAATAATGGAATGGCTAACCGTAAGTGCACGGGCCTGGTTAGTCTCCTCCCCCACTACTTACTGTATATATTTTTATCTAAAGATCTATTTTTTATTTGAAATAAATTTCATATGTGCAATTTTTGACTATGGGTGTAATAATAATAATAATTAGGAAGCATTTATAGTCAGATGCCTGGATGCCGTCCGATCCGATGCATTTCAGCAATTATTCTAGCTACAACTGTCAGACTGCAGACTGTACAAGCCTAGCTGCTTAGGCCTACTTCTGTTTTGCCTAACACTGAACGCAGTCTGGAAGAAGGACCCGACTGCAGTAGTCCTAACACTAACATCTGTCAGTTGTCAGTCGCCTACTGCCTACCCTGTTACTGACAGGACAAGTCCCTAAACGGCAACGGTTCCACCCTGCTCCATAGCGCGGGAAATTCAAATGATTGAAAGACATGTAATTTGTACTGGAAAGGGTGGCAGATCAGATCTGCCACCTATTTATTGGCGGTAAATTCAAATCTGTTTTAACATTTAATACATGAATAGAGTAAGACTAAAATGTAATTCATTGAATCAGAATAAATTATTTCTTATCGGTTTAACTCACTCATCCGTTATTGTTGTTGTTTTATCTATTCCCAGTAAAAAATCCGCATTCGTAACGCATGGGATGGCGCATATTTCACGCATTCGTAACGCATTCTGAATTGTTACATAGATGAACCATGCGATACGAATGCGAAACCCGAACCAAATACGCATCCTTTATTCGCATATCGAATGTAATACGAACCTTATTCGAATCCCGCACATTCTACGAATGCGCCCCTAATCTTATACGAATGTTTCCCGCACACTATACGAATGCGTCCCGCATGTTATATACGAATGTTTCCCACGCTATACGAATGCGTTACGAATGTTTTACGAGTGTTATACGAATGTTTACCGCAGGATTTTTATTTTTTTTATTATTTCGCTACAGTTTACATAGTTTTAACAGTTTACAACTGTTAAAACGTGTCCATTTTATTTTATTTTTTTGAATATACTTGATATTCCGAATCGAATATGAAAGCCATTTTCAATTTCCCCAAAAAATGTTCAGATATAATTCAAGAGCACGCAATTTCAGACGTAAATCGTTATAGTTCTGATGATTTTATTATCTAGAATATTAATTTCAAGCTTTTAATTAATCTTATTAATTATTATTGATGGTTTATTATTTTTTATGATATTTTATTATTATATTATTTTATTATTATATTATATTATTTTATTATTATATTATATTATTTTATTATTATATATATTTTTATTATTATTATAATATATATTTTATTACTTATTATCGAAAAAAAGCGAATTAATATTCTAGAATATAGTAAAAAAAACATTGAAATTATGTTGATGCATCTCATAAAATGTATGCCTTTGATGTATTTTGTCTGTAAGATTTTTTTACCATTAATAAGTGTAGGGCCTACTGTAGCAGTTACCGGTAATTAACTGCTACAGTATATCAGTAGACTTTTTAATGGCGTTTTATAGCGAATTAAACAAATTCGACCTGGAGGCCTAAGAAACTGTGTGAGAATATCACCATACACACGTACAATTTAATAAAAATGCCACATGCTTTATAATATGTATTGGTACTGTACTGTAGGCCAGGTGAGATAAATAATGACAACATAAAACTACTGTAATAACTTTAGGAAATGAGTACAACTGTACAGGGGCTAAAACTACGGGGGGGGGGGGGGGTGCCTAGTGCCTACATACTATAAGTATGCCTACATACTGTAGTTCCTTAAGTTAATACAGTAGTTTTATGTTGTCATTATTTATCTCACCTAGCCTACAGTACATAACCTTTACATTATTACAGTATATCAAGCATGTTGGTAAAGGGAACAGGTTTACATACCAAAATAATGGGGAACCAAAATAATAAACGGGAGTTAAGAATTACTGGGCAACCCATTAAATAAATATATAGTAAAAGTACATGGGACTGGCTGACTGGTAACAAAGGGGGAGAGCTACTAACTAATAACACTATGTTCGATTATTTGCCGAATGGTGATTGGCCAGTATTACAGTCTGTACGGTACTCTAATTGAGAGTGCTTTGCATGCGTATCGCATGCGTCACGAATGGACCACGAATAATTTTAAGCGTGGCGTGGCTAAGCATTCGTATCACATGGGCCACGAACGAATGAACCACGAATTATTTTTTGTGTGGAGTGGAAGCATTCGTATCGCATGCGCCACGAATGATGAGCCACGAATATATTTACAAGTGAAATCTCACATGCGATACGAATACTATACGCATTCGTTAAATTATTCGGACTGACGAACCATTGACGAAGGCTTCACGAATCTTAAATAACATTGCACGCACCTTTTACGAATGCTGCATGTGGCACGAATGCGTTACGCATGGGGATTTTTTACTGGGTTATGGGGCTTCGAGCAGCACGTGATCAACTGAACCTGACGTTAACTAGTCTGGGGCAGAGCAGCATCTGAGCAACTAAACTGGCCTGTTAACTAGTCTGGGACTTCGAGCAAAATTGCAAATTGAGGAGGGGGAGGGGGAGTGGGGGGGGGGGGGGGGGGGGGGGGGGGGGCTCGGGCGATTTGACTTAACTTCTATCAGTAAAATGTAAAGCTTGCTTGTATCAGTTATAATTACATCAGAACATTATAATAATAACAATATAGCAGGGAACTATATATCGCAGGTAGGCCTACTGTAATAACAATAGGTGTATAATGCCTCTGCCTATACTGCTATATCTGTTCTTTCGTGGATGTCATGGGCTACCTGGGATAGCTGCATTCAGACATGACAACTGACAGGCCCCACTGAAACTACTGAACTATTGTATTGAACTACAGTGACATTGTTATGCCTAGACTCAGGCAAGTACAAGTTCGCCCAACAACTAACAGTACTGCAGTAAGCCTACATCTGCATATATGCCATACTTTGCAGGAAACATGGCAAGTACCTGCAAAATATAAGAGAGCAAACTTGCAATATTTATTGAAACTAAAGAATATAACTTTACATACATGCTCTATCAAGTTTACCAAATTTTTGTTACTGAACATAGTTTGACAAGTGTAATAAACTGATAGCAAGGAACTTGCAAATATTAGGAAATGTAGGGCCCACTATGAATTTTCAACAGGGTTGTAGTCGTAGTTACTGTCGATGGCTTAAAATCAATGTAGATGTGAAGTCCCATGTGAAGTAGGCCTATACCATAGACTTTCTGATGTATTATTTAATTTGGCAGTTTACCCCCCTGTGAATATTGCCTTGTTAAAAGTAAATTATTATTTATATTAAAATATTAAATAAAATTACTAAAGAATAATTAAAGAATTATTCCGACATCGCATCAAATGCAAAATGTAATCCAGATTCAGCCGGGATCGAACTTGAGATCGAAGTTAAGTTGTACAGTATTATCCATTCCAGGTAGCAGGTAGACTCCAGATAGCATTTACATTCATTGTAAATTGAGTATTACTCGAATTAATTTAATTAAATCAATAAAAATTTTGGTGGCACTGAAGGGACATTTCAGCAATTTTTATTTTGTGTAAAACGAGAGAAGTTGAAGAACAAATAAATTTAACTCCAAGAAAAGCATTAAAATTTTAAATTCTTAATTTTCGAAGTTTTATGACCTTTTTTATGAAACTGACTAAATCACTTGAACAACGAATTGATGGTTGCTACACAAGACTACTAAGGGCAGCCCTAAACATCAGCTGGAGACAACACATGACAAACGCCGAGCTTTATGGTACAATACCACCTGTATCAACCACCCTCCGTGAACGCAGATTAAAATTCAGTGGGCACTGCTGGCGAAGTAAAGACGAGGTCATACCAGATATACTTCTCTGGCAACCAACTCATGGAAAGCGTAGTCGTGGACGACCGGCCATAACATACATAGATCAACTTGAAAGGGATACTGAACTTGGGAGAAACGAAATTGCGACAACTATGGAGCATCGGGAAGCCTGGAAGGATCTCATTTCCACTGTCCGAGTTCGCTCGACCTAGTAGTACAGTAGTATGACCTTTTTTGGTCTTAAACTGAGTAGACCTATAGGCCTATCACGAAGTTTAAGACTCATTATTTGAATTTGAAGTTCGAATTACAGTACTACAGTACTGCTTTTTTGTTCTAACTGTATTATGCATTTTACACATTGCGAAATTGCCCTTTCTGTGCCACCGTTACAATCTACACTAAAACATTTGAATTGAGAAAAAGTATTTAAAGCAAAATAATTATAGAAACAATTCGAGCTTATAAAGTAGATGAAGCTCATCTCATTGAGTTGTTAGTCGACGTTATTGGTTGATCTCGTATTGCTCCGCTCTTCTGTTGGACTCCTCCTCGTCCAGATTAAACCGCTTATAATTGGTCTCCTTCTTCCCTCTGTTCTTTATGAAGACGACCATGGCGCCGGCTAGCAGCGCACTCACAACCGAGAGCACCAGCGCGAAAACAACGATACCAGTTACAGAGAACCTTATCGGAAATGGATCTCTGGGGGGATCCCTTAGGATCTGTTTAACCTCCTGTAAGGATCCGTTGTTGGGCTGAGCTGTTAGTCCCATTATGTGACAGATCATAGGGTAGATATCCAACGAAGAGAACGGCTCCTTTACTCGGTAGCCGGATTTAAATCGCGGCCCGTGAGCGATAAATACTGGGTGCATGGAGGGTAAAACGTTGTCGTAACCATGGTCTACCTTCTGTCGATAAATATATCCATGAGTCGTTTTCTGAACCAAATACTTATTATTAGTGTATTTATCAATATTTAACTATATTTCTAAATTATTAAACGCGAAAAAATAAACATATTGTATTAGCAATAATAGTGACAATTTTATTGAATATTGCTAAAAGTCACATAATTTAATAATTTCATGGAAATCCCCAAATAATTACACCAATAAAGTTTAGAGTGACTTAAGTTTCTGAAATCTACTGTATTACTTTAAGATCCAGGGTCATGTGAAACCCGATGGCCAGCAACGTCCCCGAATCCTAAGCCTCTCCATAGTCTGTGACCGCCGTACAGGCACAACGAGTTCGATCGCAGCAATGCGAATTTAATCTGCGTACACCACGCATCACTGGATGGTGTACCAAATACGAGTACAATATACGACATATATAGATAGATATACAGTATAGTACGATAACAACAATATATATTATGCCTACTAGACTCGACAATTCAGATAAAGTGACTAAAAGTCAAACGATCTTCTTTATTTCACTAACGTTGAGGTGCTGAATCGTCATCCATCCACGGGAAGTTTTCTTTACTCCATAAAATCATCCAGCCCTCGTCTGCGACCGCTAATATCGGACTGATACGTCGGTTGTCCCGGTAATGGAAACGTTCTGGAATGTTCTCCTTTAAATAGACACTCATGTTGGGATGCGCCCCCTTCAGGGCGTTGTAGGTTTTATTTAGGTAACCTGAAACAATGTCCATTTATCCCCAGTAAGTATGTTACAGTTACTATAAATTGGTAATTAAAATATGAACTAAATTCGTAAAACTACTGACTATGCCTACTTCTAAATTCTTGTGAATGTGCCATCCAAAGAGTTATAACTTTCGTTGGGCACAGCTTTGCAAACTCGGCAATGACGTCCAGGTGGGGTCGAACTACGACTAGGATCGGCATGCTGCATTGCAGCTGCATTTTTAAGAATGCTGTGCCGGATTATCGACAAAATTGCACCGCCACAACTTCCTATCACCCATGACATTTGCTAGATCATCCGCATCTTCAAGGCCAGTGTCCTTTAAGATGCGTCTCAAGAAAGTCATGGGCTGTTCACCATGCTTATTCACTCCATGAGGCTGCCAAAGTACAAGATTATGCACTGGCTGGTCCTTACGGCGAAAGCAATGTCCTGCAAAGCGGAGGCGATTTTGTTCTAGTGTCAAGCTTGGGGGAACCAATGAGACACCTCCAATGTTATATAGTGTCTGGTTGGAGATGTGTGCATTGAACTTGACACAATGAACCCGGCGTAGCATTCTTGTGAATGTGCCGTCCAGAGATTTGGTGTCCTCAGCAGTTAGAGCCCAGCATGGACTCCCATAGAGGAGTACTGGAACTACTGCTGCTCTAAATAACCGGACCTTAAGTTTCCGATTAATTCTCGGTGACTTCCAAATCCTGGAAAGCCTATTCAAGGCTGCCCATGCCTTTCCCTTACGTATTCGAAGGTCCTCACCTGACTTCCGGATCCATGATCCCAGGTAACAGAAGTCATCCACATGCTCAAGCATACCATCTTTTGAGCTTATGCTCATCCGATCAGAGACTTGCTGAGGACTTTCAAAGTTAACTGTCAAAATTTTGGTTTTCTGGAGTTAATAAAAAGACCAACACTAGAAGCAGCATGTTCTAATGAGCTGAGGAGCCGTTGGGCTCCATCTAGTGATTCTGAGAGTACTCCTAAGTCATCAGCAAAGTCTAGATCAGTTAGGTACTTGGCAGGATTTCCTCGACTTCTGGAGCCAGTAGGTGGAGTTATCATCACCCCATCACCATTATGATGATCCAAGGACATGCGTAGAACATAGTCAACAACAATTATGAACAAGAATGGTGCAAGTGTGTCTCCCTGGAGGACGCCCCATAACACTTCAAATGGTTCTGTGTCACCGTCAACAGTAGTCACAAATGTTGTCGAACCATCGTATACTGATCTGATTGCTGCAATAATTTCATCAGGAATCCCATATAATGAAAGTATGCTGAACATACGTGAGCGAGAGACTGAATCAAAGACCTTGAAGAAGTCAACAAAGATAACAGCCAGATGCCTGTCATTCTTTTTTGATAACTCTTCAATTATCCTTCTAAGTGCCAAAATGGGCTCCATGGTCCCACGACCTTTACGGAACCCATTCTGATTTCTACAGAGCAGTCTCTCAATGGGATCCCTGATGCGATTTAATAGAATTCTATTGTATAACTTTGTAGCAATCGAGATCAATGAGATTCCCCGAAAAGAAATATAGAGTGTTAGGTTGCCCTTCTTGGGAACTGGCACCAACTTATTTGTTTTCATTTCTTGTGGGACTCTTGTTGTACGGTACATGTCTACTATGATGGGATAGATGAGCTTTGAACACTCAGGTATTTTAAAGACCTCAGGGGGAACACCATCTACTCCACTGGCACGATTGGTCTTAATGCTCTTTGCAGCAGCCTTCACTTCTGCAAAGGAGATATCACCAATGGGAATATCTGGGAGTACAGACTCAGACACTTTTACTTCTATAAAGTTATCAGGCAATACCCTGTCATTATTGAGGAGCTTTTCAAAGTGGGCCTTCCAACCATTGAGGCGATCGGCTGGTGATTCAGCCTTAACCTTGGTGGTTGGTTGGCTTTTTCGACCAGCAAGCAAGTTGATCGATCTCCATGCCTTGGATGATTGCCTGCTGTCGTCAGCATCATTGATGGCATCAACCTGTTGGTTTATTAGCTCCTGTAAATTAACAGAGTACTGCCTGTTCAGGGACCTAGATGCAGCCTTAACTGCATTCTTGGCCGCTGTAGTCTGTTTGAGTCGGGACTCTTTCTGCGCCTTGTAGAGGTCATTTCGGCACTTCTGAATTTTGTTGTCAGTCCAGGAGGCCCGTTTCCTGTTTCGAGGGTATACAGGAACTGTTTCTGCAGCTGCTAACTTAACTGCCTCTGTGAAGGCAGTATAGCCCTCACAGTGATCTGCCGCCTCAGAGGCAAGAGCCTCATACCTGTTGCTCAGCTGTAGTGTGAAGCTGGATCTCACACTTGGCTGTTGCAACAGAGAGGACCAGTCATGCCGCGGCAAGGCAGATTTCGTTGTTCTGCTAGCACGCAGACCAAGTCTTACCTTGGCCACAATAAGGCGGTGATCACTGGAGAAGGGTCGTTGTGTAAATGCATTACAGTCTTGTATGGAGCTCCTGTATTTCCTACGAAACAGGATATGGTCTATCTGGGACTTGTGACCACTGGGTCAACTATGAGTCCATAGCTTTCCAGTTCGCTTCTTGAACTGGGTTCCAGCCGAAAACAATCCATTTCCAGAGATAAAATCCTGAAGATGGACGGAATTTCGGATAACACTATTGCTATAGACCCAGGGCGATGTAGGTGATTGATGCAGACTTGCATTAAAGTCTCCCAGGAATGGTAAGAATGCATGCTGATCCACTCCATCAGTAGCTGCTTGTAGATTCTAGTAGAAATTTTCCACCTCCTCTACAGGGGCAACACTAGTTGGAGAGTAGCACACAATCACACCTTAGGAAACTTCTTAGCCAGTCTTCCAGAACATGAGAAGTGGCAACGGATGATGCGGTTAGAGATTTGGTCTATTTTGTCCAATGCTGCATGTGCAGTTGGATTCATCAATAGACCAATTCCACCATTGCCACTATCATCTGCTGAAGCAAGGGCGAGTCGCCAACCGCCCCCATGTCCTTAATCAGAACCTCATCAGTCTGTCCAGTCTGCATTCGGTGCTCTTGAACACCCACTGCACTAAGAGAAAGCTTATCTGCCTGAACCTGAACCTGAACTTATCCTACCGAACTGATAACCTCCAAGTTGTAAGTCTGATGCTCTAACCATTCCGCCAGCGGCTCAGGTAAAAGGTAGACCTGGAAATACTACCTGATACATTGTGTGTCCGCAATTGAGGTGCTCATGGCCTCCCATCTGTCAATCTGCTTCCACTGTGCTCAATCCTACTGTACTGTACTTGGCCGTTTTTGTAGCGCTGCGTTGCCTTTCATTGTAGCGAGTGATTAAAGACAACCAAATACAGTAGGGTCGTTGAGCACATCGGTAGCAGAATATCTTATTGACAGATGGGAGGCCACGAGGAAGCAAATTGCGGACATACAAGGTATCAGGTTGTATTTCCAGGTCTATCTTTTCCCAGAGCCGCAAGCTGAATGGTTAGAGCCTTATACTTCCAACACGTCATAACAGACTATGTATAGCTGTGCCCAACGAATGTTATGATAATATGAAACCACTCATTCACCCAAAACACCAATAATAAATCCAGAGATTTGGTATCCTCAGCAATTAGAGCCCAGCATGGACTCCAACATTAGAGCACAGGTATGCTGGTCAAAATAATCGAACATCAAGATTCTGATGTACTCTAGTAACTTACAATTCTTGGTCAGCCCATACAAGGCTGTCCATTGCATTTTCGTACGTTATAGAAATATAAGTAGGAAAAATATATAGGTACTGTATATACGTTTTCTGTAGTTAGTTTCATTAGTTACCAGGAGCCATTGAAAAAGGCCTGTTTAATTATAATTGCAATTTTGGGTTGAAATATTTGGCAATAATATCCTTATATAGCGGCACCTGGAGATATACGACGGTGCTCAGGGCGAGGAATTACTTTCAACGTTTAAGTAGGAAAGTCGTCGATTACTTTATAACAATATGAGAATAAGTCTCGGAAAGTTTTATTTCTGATTGCATGCAACTTTGTTGGGTTATATTTATTTTTAGGTTTGCTTACTGTAATTTTAATACATTATTTAAACTAAATGTGATTTGGTCTATAATAAAAGCGAACCTTCGTGGGGCCATATTTCTTGTAGAGTACCGGCGTGTGGGCTCGAGAGGAAGTATGTTGATTTATTAACGTAATCGTCTAATTCCACTACTCGATCTATACTGATCTCCGTCATTCCGTGATCCGCAGTCACAATCAAATTCACCTAGAAGCAATAAAATTATCAATTAGTTGATAGATTTTTTCAATACAACGGAAATTAAGGAAACTGTAGCCCAGGTATTTGGATTATTAACATCAAGTCTTGTGATATACAGTACAGTATTGTGCTCTACCACAATGCAATCAATAAGTAACAACTATGGTACTTTATGCACAGCACAATTTAAAATGAAATTAAAATAACTGTAAGTATTGTATTACTTTATTTTTTATTTTTCATACATGGAAACATACAGTATATTAAAATTAGTAGGCATTATGCACACAGCACATACAGTAGCAAAACATAGTAAAACTAAAGCAGAAAAAATATTAAAATATTCTAAATTTGAAAAATATAATATACTGTATACTGTATACTAGTATACTACTGTATACTCTATACTTATATATAATAATTAATTTTTTTGGAATGTCAATTTTTATTTTCAACATATTAAGTAATCATAGTATTTTAAGATAGACATACTGATACTACTGTATTAACAGTAACCTATCAACAGTTTAGCCTATTAATTGTATATTAAGATGTACCGGTTGTTATGTGTTGTAAAAGATAGACCTTATCGAAAAGACCGGCCTGAATTAGTTTGGCGATGAGGTGACCTAAAGCGTCGTTAACTTTCTGAATAGCGGGAATAATTCGTTTATCGGATGGCCCGTAGTTATGGCCATCGCGATCTGGTTGGTTAAAATACACCAGACCCAAGTTGATTGGCTGGGTTTTATTGGTGAACCAACCAATCAGCGTGTCGATGCGTTGATCGAAAGGAACGGAACTGTTGTACGCCTCGTAGTGGAATGGATGAATATTGCCTATGGCGACAGTGGACCCGGGCCAGAAATAAACCCCGGCGTGGAAACTTCCTTCCTGTTCCGCTGTGTTCCAAATCGGAACGGATTCGTTCCACCATTTGGGCTCCTCATTACTGAAACTGAAAGTTTCTTTGAACAAGGGGTCCCACATGTGGTTGCCCACTATTCCATGAGTCTCCTCGTAGACACCCGTTACCAGGGACCAATGGTTAGGAAAGGTTTTCGTGGCGAACACGTTTTTGGTTCCGGATATTGCGCGCACCCCGTATTTGGCCAGCGCAGTAAAGTTTCCCGTCGCCCAGGGATACATGTCGATGTAATCGTGACGGAATCCATCGAATGAGACCATTATGACGCATTCGTGGTCTTCGTCGCATGTTGGTGTTACCATGACGACCAGTGCGCAGAACAAGACGCAATGACGTAAATGAATCATTTTTTTTAAATAAATAATATTCTTAAAAATTTATAAAATTATTTTGTTACAGTAGGCCTACAGTATGTAAATTATTCAACGTTTATCAAAACAATTTTATGTATACAGTACAGTTACTAAGGGTATGTTAAGTAACTTGATATATATTTGGTTGGTGGGTTATTACAGTGTAAATTCAATGTTAATATTTATTTATATTAATAAAATTATGTTAATAAAATTAATTTGAGTGTTTTAAATTAATATAAGAATGTTATATTTTACAATATAATAATGTTATACAGTATATGATAATATATAATATGTTACTATCAATAATGATAATATACAGTATGTTATATTAATTTAAAACACTGAAATTAATACACCATAACCCTTAATACATCAACCATTTTTTAGGGGGTCGGAGCCCCCCCCCCCCCCCCCTAATGTTTTTCAAATTTCAATAAAATGCTACGAAATTTGGTATGATGATAGATCGACACCTTTTCTTACTGCGCTGGCCTGGCCGGATTTTTTTTATTTATGAGCTATTTCGATACAACAAGCCGTTAAAAATCGTCTATTTCGCAATATTTAGCCATCTCCGTCAGCTTTATTTCTCGTCTTTGGAATGAGATCTAGATATCATTAGAACCGCCTTCATCTGCAGATTCCGAATATAAAACCCGTTGTACAGTAATAACTTCCGGAGATATTATCAAAATACTAAGGTGTAAATTTTTGTGACGTAAATCGCTATAATTCTAATTTTATAATAATTTTATAATAACTATAATTTTTTTTACTCAATTCTAGAATATTAATTAAGGATAATGAAAAAACAAGATGGAGAGTTTTAAACGCTCAGCTAAATAATAATTAATATTCTAGAATAAAGAGAACAAATCATCAGAATTATAGCGATTTACGTCTCTGAATTTACACATTAGTATTTTGATAACATCTTTACCAATTTTTGGTTAAATTTAAAACGCTTTTCAGATGCGGAATCTACAGTACAGACGAACGCGCTTCGAATGATATCTAGATTACATTTCAAAGACGTAAAATAAAGTCTACGGAGGTGGTTAAACATTGCTAAATAGACATTTTTTAAGGGATTGTTGTATGGAAATAACTGAGAAATTGAAAAATCCGGCCAGGCCACCAGTAAGAAAAGGTGTCGATCTATCATCATAACGAATTTACATAGTAGCATTTTATTGAAATTTGAAAAAAATTAGGGGTGGGGGGGGGGGGGGGGGGGGGTGGGGGTCTCCGACCCCCTAAAAATGGTTGTTGTATTAAGGGTTATGGTGTATTACTGCATGACCTACTATAATAGGTATAGTAGGTCATGATTACTGTGTTAACATAATTATATAATAGAAGTAAATATGTATTAACAGTGAAATTTCACTGTAACAATGTTATATTAATTTAAAACACTGAAATTAAATACATTACATAATAGTTTTAAAATCCACGCAGAATTTTATTAACAGAAATAAATACAGTATAAACAGTAAAAATATATCTTTTAAGAGTTTACAGCAGGGTACTTAATTTAACAAAATTAAGTAAATCACTTAATTTATTATATTATTCAGTGATATGAATAATATTATTTTTATTTATATCACTAAATTATTCATTACACATTATTCATACTGTACTTAATTTACCATTAAATACCCTAAACTCTTAAAATCGTAAATCTATTTAATTTAAGCTACAATAAAAAAAGTCCCCACAAAAATACTATAACAATTGCAGGTTTCAGCATAATATGGAGAGACAGAACGCAGAGGCAATTAAATATTCTAAATTACCAATGGGAACTAATTTTTACTAGAAAATACCAAGAAATTATATAATACAGTAAATGTTACTCAATAGTGTTGCATAATGGAGTCGGTAAATTGAACGTACGCCACTAAATACTGTACGTCGATTAAATATTAATTTTAGATACAGTACACAACAAGGAAGTTCAAAGTTCATCTTTAATATACTCAACGGTAGCAACATTGCTTACTGGGTTCTACTGTATACTGACGGAGTCCAATAGGTGACCAAAATTATAGGCGTAGCCTACTGTAAACTGTAGTGGGCTCTACAGTACCACAGGCCTACTGCAGTACAGTATATAAGTTTATTATTAAGAATTTAGGCCTACCGCTGATGTTTGACTACCATCTCCCCTACACCCCCGCCACCCCCCCCC